>APFE030788587.1:29064-82822 GCA_000404065.3 Pinus taeda
GCAATGTTGATGGCGGTCCTAAACTTGTCTGAGTAATCATGTGCAGTTAGAAAGATGGCACCACTAACAGACACAACAAGAACACTTATCAATGGCTTGCCTTTTACATTTGTCCATCCATCAGATACAATGGAAACCCCATGGTCAGTCTAAGAACTTGTCATTCTATTAAAAAAAAGTGATATTTTTGCTTTTTCATGATCAAGTCCAACGGTTCTTGCCTTGTCATACCCAGGGCTCTTGTATCCTTTAGAGGCATCATTTATGGCAGAAACCATTTTGTGCCAATAAGGTGAGCGAAGAACATTGAATGGTATCCCACATGCATAGAGAAACCTGTAAACCTTTGAATCCACATCATTCCTACACCCCTCATCAAGGAAATTTGATATGGTTCTACGCCTTAAACCTGATGACCCTGTGCCTCCATATCCACTGCCTTGGGAGGATGCTGAAGGAGTTCTTTGTGATTGTGAGCTTGGTTCAAAGAAACCCCTTGATTTTTTTGATTTGTATTGGGCTTCCTCCTCTTCTCTTATGTATTTGGCTCTATCCGTTGCTGACACTATTGGACAAGTTTTGATTCCTATTTGTTTGTCTCCATCCCATGGCCTTTTCCCGTAGAGGTGTTTTCTAGCACGGGTGTATGAACCTGTGTAATCATTGTTGCAATGGGGGCAATGAAATTTAGTGGTTCCACCCCCTTTCCCTGTTTCAAGCCTGTTAACATATTTCCACAATGGGGTTTGGTCTTGTTTAGTTTTATGAGAGTCATGTTCACCCTCCTCCAGCTCCTCCTTAGTGGGGTTTTCATCAAATCCACTTTCTCCAGCTTCTTCATCCCCCTCTTCATTTTGGCCCCTCCATTTCCTACTCTCCAGCACCATAATAACCATAAAAGGGACCAAGAGGAGGAAAATCCCAAGAAATATAGCCAGGTCCATGATATTTGATATTTTTAGGCTTTTGAATCTGCAAATTAATTTAATTTATTTAGATTAATTAATTTAATAATTTTAATCTATTAATTTAATTTAGATTCATAATTTTTTACCAAATATGGTTAATAAACTAAATTAAACTACCTAAATCACTACCTAGCTAAATTAAACTAACTAAACTAACTAAATTACTAAGTTACTTACCTCTCTGCAGGGTTGCTCCTCGCTCCTCGGCAATTGCTCCTCACTTCTCCTCGCTCTTTTGCTCTTGCTCTCCTTGCTCTGGCTCTCATTCAAGTGATAATGAACCCCATTGGGCTTTTAAAACAAATTTTTTTAAAAAAATTGGAAAAAAATTTCGTGTCTGCGGCTTTTTCCGCCGGTCAGCTCCGGAGCGAATATTTAACGCTCGGGAGCAATCGCTCCCGAGCGTTAAATATTCGCTCCAGGAGCGACGGGAGCGATGTCACTCCCTAAATTGGCAGGGAGCTCAATTTTTTTTATGGGGAGCGATTTCAGGAGCGCGCTCCCGACCCGCTCCCGAGCCACTCCCGCTCGGAGCGCGGATTGGGAGCGGGAGCGAGGGGGGGGGGGAGCGCTCCCCCGCAACACTGGAGCGATCAATCGAATGTGCCAACGGTGAGAGGATCAAATATTAATGAAGGTGAAAGCTAATTATTTGATATTTTAATTAGATTATATTAATTTTTCAATGGTGAAGAATTGTATTATTGATTTATTTTAAATTGATTAAATTAAAATTTGATTATTTGCATAATTTATAAAATGTTTATAATTTTAAATACCTTAACATAAATATCAATTAAATGTATGACTTAATTAAATATATTAATATATTTAAATAATTTAAATGTATTAATATATTTAATTATTGATTAACAAAGTATTTGCTTTAGGTAAATTAATTAATGAAAGTGTTGATTAATATGCTTAAATATTAATTTGAATATATATTTTATTGGAAGTATTCAAATTAATAATTAAACATATTAATCAATACTTTCAATCAAATATATATTCAAATTAATAATTAAACTCCTCCTGCCTCTTTGATTCACACTGAAAATCGATATCTGAACCTACTGAAGAGAATATTGAGACAAGTGAAGCTCTTGCAAAATTCATGGACTTATTGGAGGATCTATGTGACAAGATGATCTAGATTAAGAAAAATCTGCAAAATCAGCAGGATGTCCATGTAAATCAGAATACTTTCCCACAAAGAGAAGGCTTTTTCAGCAGGAAAGGAAAGTAGGAACTCAAATACTTCCCATTGTTGGGCTTAACGCACCTGATTTGCACCTCATATACAAATAGCGCAAATGCAGAGACAACATTTTAAACCAGACTAGAAGGTCAATTAACATAAACCTTTAAAGATTATGAGAGAATTTAAACATCAAAACAAAAAATATAACGGCACGCCATAAAGAATTACACAGCACACAAAGATTTTACCTTAGAAACCCTCAACCTTAGACAAGAGGACACAAGATATGGCACCAACCAGAGGCAAACCCCAATGTGGGGAACCCTTGATCAATTCTTCTTATAATTCTTCAAAAGTTCAGCAGAGAGAGAGAGAGAACAATATACAATATTCACTTGCCCAATCACAGTGAAATCTGATCAGTCAAACAGCAGAAACAGAAAGCCTAACCAGAAAGTCAATGCTGGTCAACAGGGCAGATTTCGACCTCCAAAACAGCTCAGTAAAACTCAGTCAACTTGACCTCCAACAACAAGTCAAATCAGCCTGGAAACAGTCCGAAAATTTTCCAGTCAAATCTGGTCAACAAAAGTCACCGCTGCAGCAAACCCTAGCACAGTCAACGCTGGTCAAACAGCCTCAGATTTTGTGCCCAGAACTGCAGCCTGCCCAAACAGAAATACCCCACACAAAACCGCAGTCAAAGATGGTCAACGCTGGTCAAAACAGCCTTCTGCAATTTTCAGTCAGCGCTGGTCAATGCAATGGCAGCAAAAGAACAGTCCCTTCTTCGCACATGTGGAGAGAGAGAGGCCTCAGAAATCCGTACCCAATCAGAAATCCTACTTAAGGTTTACACATATAATATATCATACACTTTAAAAGGCTTATGAAATTTTAACATTTTTAACCAGTATTCACACTATTGTAAAAGTGACCAAGGAGGCATATACATATTTGTCATTTTCAAAGTGTAGACGATATTTACTATATGCATATTCACCATTTTCAGTATTTACAAAACTGACCAAGAAGGTATTTACAATGGCCATGTAAGGTAACCAAGGAAACATTTACCATATCTACATGAGTGCACGATGATTGGCACAATTAACAGATTTGCAGAATAATTGGGGTGATTACAACCCTTCCCCTTTGAGGGGAACACCGTCCTCGGTGTTCTATGACCATATGCACTAAAACAATCGTGTAACACAACTCATCGGTGGAAGCCAAACATAAACAAGTTTTGTTACAAACTTACTAAGACTGTAACCATAAACACGATCCATATAAAGTCAAACAAGTGACATTTTGAGCCAACACTATTTGAATTGTAAGAGAGTTTACAGCTGACAGAGTTTGGAGGGTTTACTGTAGTGAATTTTTCACTGATATTGACCCTTTCGAAACTGTCCGCGCCAAGAGTAAAATGTTGTTGGCCCTTTTGCAAAGACCTTGATGAGGGTAAGTCTCAGTGTGATTTTTGTAAAGAGCTAATAACTGAGGGAAGGGACGTTTTAAATACATTGGCCCGTGACCTTAAATAGCACTTGAAGAAGTCTATGCCTAAATTTAGTGCAATTATGTCAGGTTGTGTCTGTTAACATGTTTCAGGTATATTGGCTGACTGCAACTATTTACAGAGAATTCAGGCAACCATACAACTGCAATAATTAGTTGAAACAGAGAATGCTAGTGCTTTAGAAGGTCTGATACAATATATCTTAGATTATAGATTATAGACCTACATTTTTAAGAACACTATAAATAATAAATGTGATCTCAAACTAGTATGTGATGAACATTATCTAAACTGAAGCTGAGGGTAGAGAATAATCCTTAGCAGAATTGAGTTCCCTTGAGGTAGAAACATTTTATTGTTAATTTGCTTAGGACTTGGGGACTGAAGAGTTCCACACCATTGACCACGATCCCATTCTCGTGGGCTTTTCTTGGGACTTAAGGTAGCCACAGAGGCATATGAGTAGGAGCCAATTTATAGCACCAGGAGATGAAAACGACCTGATCATGTTTCAGGGCCAAAACCCCTATTAGGCCTGCCATTTAACGGCCAGCTCAGAGAAATTTCAAGCAGTGGTATATATATATATATATATATATATGCATGCAATTTGGTACATGAAACTAATTCAAAATTTATCAATCTTTCCAAGTGTGTTCCCCATTGATTTTGGAATACTGCTCTCAGATTTCTCCTTGTTCAATTAAACCTTGTTGAGCACTCCCTTGATTTGACATTCTGATCCACTTTTTAAGGAGTTTTGCTAGCTTGATTGTTGGAGCACCCTAGATTAAGGGAAAGTTTCATAACATTGTCTTGGCACGCTTCCACCTTGAGATCCACCCTTCAAGAATTTGTTGGGATTATTTGAGGAATGCTTCCCTTATTTTGAGCTCCATAACTATTTAAAAGTCATGCTTTGAGAGAATCTTAGATAGAGGATGCCCTTGTTCAAGGAGGCATTAAGCACACTCTAAGAAGCCATTGAAGCTCTAAAAGATGAGGAAAGCCCTTCTCGAGAGAATTATTTGATTTGTTGATGCATCTTTGCTATTATTTCTTGTAGGGTAAAAGTGGATCTAGAATCCACTTATCATTATTTTATTTGAGAAGGTTGATGATTTAACATTTTAATTACTTTTCCTTGGAGAAATTAATGAATCTGAAAACCACTAAATGATTATATTATTGTAAGAGAGGTTGAGATCATATCTACATAAAGACAAGCCCTCTCACTTGTCAAGGAATGCTAGATTTGTGAGGAGATCCCCTCCAAGCCTAGTTGAAGATCTTGTAGAAGGAATAAGTCAAGTGGCAAGCACATGTGAGGTTTCCATTTCTTTTATATTTTGTATTGGATGACCAGAGTTTTATGCTAGAGTAACCACTATATCTTTGTGCTGAAAATAACCACTAGAGGGCAGTTTTGCACAAAGACAGAAATTAGGGTTGATTATCTTGACCCTTTTCTGCTGTAATTTGAGATCGGTTGTTTGCATTTGTTAATGGCCCATTTAATCTTGTGAGATTATGAATAGAGGTGTGATGTATTTGGTTGGGCTGTTTATTCTTTAGAAGGTTGTCCTGCATTGTCCTTATCTTTGGTAATCTCATGTTATGGTTGTCCATCATTGTTTAAGGTTGCATACTATTTACTGGCTGAAGCACAGAAACTCAGCAATTAACAGCAATGATATATATATCTTATTAATAATTGAATGATGAATTACATAGTAAGAGGCCCTGACTTAAATACAGCCTTGGGTGCCTCTTGGTGAATGGGCATGATCTTTGATCATGCCCTTTGCCTATGAAACTAATAATTACAACTAACTAATTTTTAAATAACATTGCCTTCCTCCCAAAAAAATGCTTTGTCCTCAAAGCATACGTAACAACGGATGTTGTTGACGAAATGCTTCAATCTCCCAAGAAGCTTCTTCTTCTGATAAGTCCTTCCACTTGATCAAGTATTCCTTGATTACACGAGATCGGAGCTTCTTTTCCCTGGTGGATATGATACCTTCTAGCTCTAAAATGACACTTCCTTCATCATCTAAGGACAGAAGTGTTGTTTGTGTTAATTGATGGTCACCAAGTGCCCTTTTAAGGCAGGATATATGGAAGACGTTGTGGACACGACTTTTATCCAGAAGGCTTAAACTATATGCAACTTGGTTGATCTTTTTGTTGATCTGGTATGGTCCATAGAATTTTGGTGCCAATTTATTAACAAATACCCATTCTACAACTTCAAATTCTCTCTCGGTTTTGTTTCAGTCAGCTCGCTGCTTCATATGATTCCTTGCATTATTTATATTTTCTTTTAAGGTTTGGACTACTTTTTGGGTTTCTTCTAACTGGTTTTTAACAGCTAGCAGCGTTGTCCCGATGATAGCAAAGTCCTTCCATTTCGGAGGTTCGTAACCATACAGAGCTTGAAAAGGAGTCATTTTCACTGACGTGCGTTAAGTGGAATTGTACCACCATTCAGCGAGATGTAACCACTGAACCCACTTATTTTGTTTGTCTATGGCATAACAACGCAAATAGGCTTCTAAACATTTATTGGCAACCTCTGTTTGGCCGTCCATTTGAGGATGGTAAGTTGAACTCATGTTGAGGTAGGTTCCTATATGTTTGAAGAATTCCTTCCAAAAGTTACCCTTAAATTTGGCATCTCTATCACTCACAACGACCTTGGGAAATCCATGTAATTTGTAAACAATTTTGCAAAATATCTCAGCGATTTGTTTTGTTGAGTTTGATTTCCTTATTGCAATAAAGTGAGCATACTTGGTGAGTCTGTCGACTACTACGAGAATTTTATCCTTACCATCAGACATAGGTAAACCTTCAATAAAGTCCATTGATATTTCCACCCATTTCTGATTCAGGGTGTTTAAAGGATGAGGTAGTCCAGGTGTCATTATATTTTCATTTTTATTCCTCTGGCACTTGTCGCATTCGGCTACATATTTTTGAATATCATTGCCCATTCCCTTCCAAAAGAACGATTGGCGTGCATTATAGTAGGTTTTAAAGTATCCCACATGTCCGGCTGACAATGAATCATGAGACTCTTTGAGAACCTTGGCTTTAAATTTGGAATCTGCATTCAGATAAATTCTTCCCTTGTACCGCAGAATATCGTTTTTCCATTCTAATTTTGAATTATGGGGAAGATTATTGATTATAGCACTTGTTTCTGGGTTTTTTGCATATTCACTTCGAATCTCATTAAGTCATTCGGGCACAACCATTGAACCTGCGAGTAGTGATGGTTCTTTTCTTTCCTTAACAACGCATCAACTGCTACGTTATCTTCCCCTTTCTTATGTAATATATCCATGTCAAAGGTAGCAATTTTTCTATCCATTTTTGTTGTTCTGTAGTTAGCGTTTTCTGCTGGAGGAGATGTTAAAGACTATTATGATCTGTTCGTATTAAGAACTTACTTCCCAAGAGATATTGTCTCCATTTGGCTAATGCGTGCATAATAGCAAGCATTTCCTTATTGTATGTAGACTTGAGATGTTCGTGCTTATTGAGCTTTCTGCTTTCAAATGTGATTGGATGACCATCCTGCATTAGTATTGCTCGTATGCCAAAACCGCATCAAATTCAATTACAAATGGTTTTGAGAAGTCTGGAGTTGCCAATACAGGGGCATTAGACATAACTTCCTTCAAGTCTTCAAAACACTTCTCTACTTCATCATTCCATCGAAATGAGTTCTTCTTTAGAAAGTTCGATAGGGGTGCGGTTATATGGGCATAGTTTTAGATAAATCTTCAATAATACCCTGTCAATCCTAAGAAACCTCTTAACTTGGAGATATTAACTAGTTTGGGCCATTCCCTTATAGCCTTGACCTTATTAGGATCTACTTTTACTCCTTTGGATATTAATAATTATATGTCCAAGATATTCTACTTCTTCCTTCCCAAAAGTGCATTTTGACTTCTTGGCATAGAACTGATGCTCTTCCAACACATTAAGAACTTTCTCCAAAAGTTGTAGGTGCTCCTTCCAATTTTACTGTAGATTAAAATGTCATCAAAGAACACTAACACAAACTTCCTTATATGTGGACGGAATAGCTCGTTCATAGTAGCTTGGAATGTTATCAATGCATTGGTTAAATCGAAAGGCATTACTTTAAACTCATAATGACCTTCATGTGTTCGGTACGCAGTTTTTGCTACATCTTCCAATCTTATTCTGATTTGGTAATATCTTGACCTTAGGTCCAATTTTGGTAAGTATTTAGCGCCATGTAGTTCATCCAACATTTCATCGATAAAAGGAATTGGAAACTTGTTTTTAATTGTTATTTTGTTTAGTCCTCAATAATTGACGCATAATTTGAATGATCCATCTTTCTTTCGAACTAATACAACTGGAGTAGCATACGGACTTTTACTTTTTGAGATGATACCACACTTTAAAAGATCTTGGACTAATCTCTCAATTTCAGTTTTTTGATTATGTGGATATCAATATGGTTTGATGTTGAAGGGATTTGATCCTGCTTTGACTTCTATTGTATGCTCGATATCTCTTTTAGGCGACATCTTCATCGAAAGGTCTTGGGATACTTTTTCATGTTTTTGAATTAGCTATTGGACTTCTAGTGCTTCTTCGTTGACTAGATTTGAAGTTAACATTTCTAATTGATGACACTGTACTACATAGGCTGGCGCTTCCTTCCGAATCATTTTCATCATCTGAGATGATGATACAATTTGGTTCTCAGGTGGCTGGAACCCATATAATTTGTATTTCTACCTAAGACCACATCCACTCCTAATAATGGTACAGTGTAGAACAGAGATTCTATATTAAAGTCCTGAATCTGTAATTTGTCTTTATGGCATTTCCCTACTTTTTCAATTTTCTTACTGTCGGCTAACATAAACTTCATGTTGGGCATGGGAAATGTGAAAATGTTGAGTCTCTTCGCCAAGGTTGAGTACAATAAATTGTGGGTGCTACTGGTATCAATGAGAACCATTACATTGTTCTTCTTGATATGTCCTTTTAATTTTAATGTGTGGGGTTGTGATATACCTATCATGGCCGATAATGATACTTGCAAAATGCTCTCGTCATCTAGTTCTGGAGAGAATTCTGGGGAATCTTTGATTTCTTCTACATCCGATTCATCACTATTTGAATCATTAGTTGCTTTGCATTTATACAGGTTTTTTGTCTCTTTTCCTTTAGCACAACTATGTTTAGGGTCCCATTTTTCACCACAGCGTTTGCATTTCCCTCTTTCATCCTTTGCATTTCCACGTTAGTTTTTTCTCCTTCGCAAAGATGTGGTGGAACATATTTTGTGTTATCTATGTTCTCAGACTGGGGAAATCTTCGTCTCGAATATAATCTTTCAGCCTTTGACCACAATATCTTTTCAAATTTCTTTTCAGCAGCCTTTGCTTTTTGTCTTGCTACTTCTATCGACGTAATGTCATGAAGCTCAAGTTCTGCTTGTAGATGGGGTTTAAGTCCCGAGGTGTACGATTGAATGAGACGAGTTTCTGATAATCCAATTACTCGTGTTGCTAAAGTCTCCCATTCTCGGGTGTATTCATCCACATCTCCTTTTTGTCGCAATCTGGTAAGTGTTGAGAAGAACTCTTCTTCCTTGACACCTTGGAACCTCTTAAGGAATGCATTCTTAAATTTCCTCCAACTAATAGCAAGTGTCGTCTTATTCCACCACATATACCAATTATAGGTTTCGCCTTCCATTTTCATGGAAGCATGCCTAATCTTTTCGTCATCGTTGTCAATATCGTAAATCTCGAAATATTCTTCTACTTTATTGAGCCAGGCAACGCTACATTTTTCGTTACCGTCAGATTTGGATAGCTCGATTTTTGCTCTTCGTTGATATGTCACTATCGACGGAGCAAAGAAGGGGTATTGATTTGAAAACAACATATTGGTGTATGGATTCCAGAGCTGCCTATTTTCAAAATTTGTGTTACTATTTCCTTGATTAGGTGTGGAATATGTCTTTGGAGACTCGGGTTTTTCATGTGTGTCTGATAATCTTCACAAATCTGGAGAATTGAGATGTTAAGTAGCCTCATTATTCCGGAGTATTTGATCGGGTGTAATCTTCAAGCTCATACAAATACAACCCAACATCACCATAGCTTGATCCACCTTAACTGAAAGGTTTGCCTGATCCTTTTTAAATTCATTCTTGCTCTCCTCGAGCTGACTCTTTATTCCCTTTGTTGTGTTCTAGAGCTCCTCAATTTTATCACCTTGTCTGGTCACCTTAGTCTCAAGGTCTACTAGTCTCTTATTGAAATCGGCCATCAACATTGATGAAACCATTGAGCGGGTCTGAGGTGGAGTATATCCATCCACCATAACTCTTTTTCTTAACTTAATCCTAATTTTCTTTTTTTTTCTTTTTTTAAATTGATTTTTTTTAAATAATAATCTAAATATTAATTAATTATACAATAAGAAATTATATAATTAATTAATCCTTACTATATGGTTGACTATACAATCTAATGTTCAAAAATTGGTCTCAATATATATATAAATGTAATTGGAGCGGGCAGAAATTTAAACAGATTATATACTAAGTCACAGGACATGTCCTCCAAGGTCTCGTGTCCCGTATTTTACGTGCCGAACACGAGAACGGCCCTAAATCGTGTCGAAAACGTTTTTCATCGTGTCCTGTAAAATGTAAAACGTATTCGCCGGTTTTCGTCGTATCCTGCATCTGGAAAACGCGTATTCTGTTGATAGAAAACGTTGCCTGCATAAGCTGCAATTTTTTTTTAAAGAAACAAATAATTTTTTAGTGGGGCAGCTTAATGATCAAGTCTAGGCCCTAGTATTGATATGCTATTCATGGTAATGTTAAATTCTTAAAGTAAAAGTGACATTTTCCTTAATATTCATTTTAATGAAGATTAAGGAGAATGTCACTTTTACTTAAATTTTTAAAATTACCATGAAATGACTCAGGATGTTTGAGAGTGGTTCCGGCCTCATTGGATTTCATATGGAGAAAGTAGAATTTTAGATTTCATTCAAAATGCAGTAGACCTATCAGTTTTTCGGGATTGGGAGATTGTAATGTTTCCAGGTGACACCACCTGCCCGAGCTACCCCTGCCACCAGTAGAGGACGTGGTCTACCTCCTATAGCTCCTACTTCTAGTTCTTCAGCGTCTAGAGCATAGCAAACTGCACTGCCAACTCCACCAGCACCAGCATCTACATCTAGAGGGAAAGGGAAAGCTGTGGCAATTTCTCACAAGAGGGGCAGAGGAAATCAATAGGATTAGACTTTAGTTATTTTCTTATGTGCTTGTAAGTTGTACATGAACAATGAACATTGAATATTCAAGAATCAAGACCAAGCATATCACATTAATTTCTAAATAGTAAATTTTGATTCTATTTATTTTTTTTAAGTGAATTATAAACTTTGAGAAGTAATTATATTTTAATTTGATTAGATAAGCTGCAACCTACAATTAAATATGGATAAATACTATATTTCGGTATATATATATATATTAAATATATATAAAACGTGTCCCCCGTGTCCTGTTTCCAGGTCGCTGCATTTCGTATTGAATACTCGTATTTACGTGTCCTCCGTGTCTCGTGTCCTCGTGTCATGTGACTTAGATTATATATTATCTAATGTCTAATGTTTAATATATGGTCTTAATTGAGACGGATGGCAGAAACTAAACAAGGCCAACAGTCATATGCGGAGGGAGAGATGAAGTGCGTGGGGGATACAGGCGGTCGTGGATGCAGGGACAGTCGGAACAGCGGACGGTTGACACGAAACGAGAATAAGCAGCGACTGTATGTGTGTGGACAGGCAGGGAAATTGGCGGAGGGATGAGACTTGTCGCGAGAAGACAGCAGACAAATGAAGAAACACATAGCAGATGAAGAATTGAGATAGGGACGTGACTGGTGCAGTAGTAGACAAAGCGAGGACCGCCAAGCTCTGATACCACATGAAGCACAGAAACTCAGCGATTAACAGCAATGATATATGTATCTTATTAAAAATTGAATGATGAATTACAGAGTGAGGGGCCCTGGCTTAAATACAGCCTTGGGTGCCTCTTGGTGAATGGTGCATCTTCTATTAGGGCTCTCCTAACTCTCATATAACTTGAAAATCCACTTGTTCTAATTATGATAATCTTTATATGGCTCAATTACATTTTCTCCATGCTCTTAAACCCTTTTTGTTTGTTTTTCCTGGCCCAATTGCCCCTTTTGATTGGAATTGGTCTTTGTCCACCCATCCATTTATTTCTAAGGTTTATTGTATCCATCTTGTATTGAAGGAGAACTAGGCTAAGTGAGAAGAAGAATTGTTGTGGTGACAGTAAGCAGCCTTCCTGAGTTCCCTTCAAGTTGAACTCATGTTTCAGGGTTTTCTCACTTAACGGAAACTTTGGGTGTAGGACCAAAAAAATGTAAGAAAACACAGTTCCAAGCTTTTGTTACAATAAGAGTACAATTAATAAACTAACAACTATGTTTAAAAACTTCAAAAATTTATAAACAAGTAGTAAAGCAAAATTCTGATGACACCTCTAAAGAAACCTTGGCCTAGAAAACCACCATAGCCACCAATGAAAAGTCTATTATCAATTTCTTGGGAAGGGATGAATAATAAGGCCAAATTTTAAGTCCATATTCTAGGCAACGTGGAAGCCCTTAGAACCTTGTTACAAGGTCTGTTCGATTGCTTAGAGGCATGATTGCACCAACAAACTTGGTGGCGAGTG
Organism: Pinus taeda; assembly: GCA_000404065.3. Lineage (NCBI taxonomy): Eukaryota > Viridiplantae > Streptophyta > Pinopsida > Pinales > Pinaceae > Pinus > Pinus taeda. Next base: position 41,571 of record APFE030788587.1, read on the forward strand.
AGAAGGTGGAAGCCACTCCAATCAGCTTTTTCTGATTTGGTTCCTATTGGAGATTTGCTAGGCAATATTTTGTACACATATGGCCCAGTGTGGTATTATTTTCGGTGCAGGCTTGGTGACAAGTATGTCTCCATGGACATTTAGTGTATTACCACTGACCCTTGGTTATATTGGGGCATTTGGGTCTGGAAAATGATGTTTGCATGTAATTGTTGATTCAGTGGCCTTTTCTGGGCTTTGCAATGGTATTGAATGTTCTTGGTATTGTGCCATCATTTGCTGAAGAGGCATATGGGCATATTGGACAGGGGTTTCTGGTGGCTGATTCTGGAATAGCAGCTATTATGGTTTTACACCTATTGGAAATTATCGAATTGCAACTTCTATCATTCTCCAACAATTTTTTTTTTAAGCACATGCTGCTGCAGCCAGCTTCCCTTCAAATGTACAAGGATATTTGGTAGGCCTAACATTTGTGGTACTCCTGTGCTTGCACATTGCTTGCTTATGTGGCAGCATCTAAGGATCCATTCACAGAAGGCAGCCTGCCATTGACATACACAACAGGAATAAGTCATGAAGGAAACTGCTCTTTGGGAGACAGTAGGCTGGGCACAGAGACAAAAGGAGGTGCAAAAAATAATTGATTCTCTTTTAGATGTATTTCGAAATATACCACATGGAATGCCCCCTCAAACTACTAGACATGGGCCATAATGTCCTTAAAAACAGTCCTATTATGGAGCTAATCAAAAGGATGGTATAATCAGAATTATACGAGATTAACCAGGGATCTATCAAGAACAGGTATCCTATTTCAAGGATCAATGAGTTGATGGCAAAATTGCATGGTGCCACAATATTCACCAAGATACACTTAAGACCTGGGTATTCCAGATAGGAGCGAGAGTGGCAGATCAGTTTAGAACATGCCATGGCCACTTTGAGTCTCAAGTGATGCCATTCAGACTAACCAGTGCACCAACTACTATTCAAGGTACCATGAATAAAAGTCAAAACTTTCAAACCCTACCCCTTTTTTTGTTTTCCTTTGATGAAAACCCAATTTACAGTGTGAACATGGAGTACCACCTTCACTGTTTGGCAATTGTTGTTGAAATCCTATGGGTAAATTCTTTGTTTGTGAATAAATCCAATAGAGTCAATCTATTTGGGTCACATTATTAGTAAGTAGGTTGTGAAAATGGACCACACTAAAATTCAAGCAATTCTGAATTGGCCTACTCCAAAGAACGTGAAGCAATTAAGAGGATCCAATGAGCTCTGCAACTCCAATATGAAGTTCATCAAAGGCTTATGGGGTCTCATGGCACCCTTTACAGATCTAACCAAGAGGCCACAGTTTAGCTGGTCCGGCGCAGAAGAAGCCACAATCTATAGGAACTGGAAGAAGATAGCGACATCTAGTCGCCTCATTATCAAATATGATGCTTCTTGCATTAGCATTAGAGCTGTGATTATAAGAAAAAAATCAACAGCCTATTGCTTCTGAAGGTAGGAAGTTCACTGATAAAGAAAAGACACCAAGCATTTATTCAGGAAAATGCATGCCATAGAAAAATTTAAGCAGTGTCTGTTGGGGCAACAGATCATCAAAGTTTAGAGTACCCCTTAGCTCAACAGAACTTAAGTGGCAGCACATTCAAGCAGTTAGCAAGTTGCAAGTGTATAACTTTGAGATTCAATGTAAGAAAGGCATCAACAACATGGTGGCAAACTCATACATGATATTCCCACCTTATCCATAACAGACCAGAATGGAAAGAAGAGATTCTTGCTAAATATGCCAAGGTTGAGAATCTAAGTGTTGTAAACATCTCGATAACATCCCGATTTTATCTCGAAATCATGATTTTTTGGCCTAGCCAATGTTTGCCGATTTTAAGTGGCAGCACATTCAAGCGGTTAGCAAGTTGCAAGTGTATAACTTTGAGATTCAATGTAAGAAAGGCATCAACAACATGGTGGCAAACTCATTATCCTCAAAACATGATATTCCCACCTTATCCATAACAGACCAGGATGGAAAGAAGAGATTCTTGCTAAATATGCCAAGGTTGAGAATCTAAGTGTTGTGAACATCTCGATAACATCCTGATTTTATCTCAAAATCATGATTTTCAGCCTAGCCAATGTTAGCCGATTTTTACGATTTTTTTATTTTCTGGACCCTTGCTGATTTTATCCCGATGCCGATGTTCGCAACATTGGTTGAGATGATTCCATAATGCACAAACGCAGAAAGACAAAAAGGCAGACAACAATTACTCAATTTCAGGTGATATCATTTTATCTGAAAATCAAATCTACCTTATTACTCACTCCAACTTCAGGGTACAGATCCTTGAATAAAGGCATTCTTCTCCTTATGCTGGCCATGTTGGGTTTTCAAAACTCATTTATGCATCAGGAATAGATTCTTTTGGAAAGGTTTAAAAACAGATGTAAAATATTTTTATTTTGTGGCCTCACGAGTCACATGAAACCAGTCAAAGGAATAAAATTGAAAACACACAGAGTCCAGCTAAGCATGGACATTGTGATGGGACTGCCTAAGGTGGGTGGACACTTGTAGGCATCACCTAAACTCCAAACACTAGTTTCACCCTTAACCAATGGGCAGGCTGAAACTTTTAACAAATGTTTGGAAGGATACCTCTGAAACTATGCTGCTGACCATCGATCCTCAAGAATAAAATGGTTGCACCTAGTAGAATATTGGTTGAACACAGCATACCACATGTCCATTGGTATGACAGCTTTAAAGGCCCTGTACAGTTATGGTCCTCTATTGATTAGTTAGCCTCTTGAAGAGTACCAAATGCCAGCTGTTCCTTATATAGTATGTCAACAATACTTTATAAGTTGAAGACACACCAAGGATTAGACCCTTATTCTTCAGGTGATAGAGCCCATTAGGTCTAAGTGTTGAACCTAGGAGCTCTGATACCGCTCTGTAACACAACCATGAACTAGAGATCGTTACCAATAAATTTTTTTTTTGGATGATCATTTTGATATGTTTTCTCAAATACAAAGAAATCTATTGCTTCCCTCCGCAAACCAACCTTCAAATCCTAAACTAGATTGTTGACATATGATCAGCAGAATTGTAGCCCAAACCCACTATCCAAATACTATATAATGGATTTTAATATCTGCTATGTCTTGGTAATATCTTCATTGATGAAGCCTGACACATGGGCCACTAGTTTGTTAATTAATTCGGACAAAGTCATGCTCCAAATCTAGTGTACAATTCTTGTTAGTTCATTAGGCTGCTCTGAACTGCTCTATTTCTACTTCAAATGCATCAAGCACCACCATATCTAATCTGTTTGTCATTTATGTTCTCATAAAGCACGTATACTTTGCTTACATATAGTAGAAACATACAGATCATTTCAATCTTTTCAATTCCCACAAGGAGTACATTGTAAGATCTACAATCATTCTACTGGAAGCGTCTTCTTCTTGCTGCAGATTTGAAAGGTCCCTATTTATGAGATATTACTAACAGAAACCCATCTATGTCTGGATTGATATGCACATCAAGGTTGTGGACTTTGAGGTTGCATACTATGAGTTGCAATAGTTGACAGATTGGAATTTGAGTGAACTTGAGAAATGTGCCCTTGAGCTTGTATTTAATTATCTCTTTCTGCTATTAATCAAGAAGCAATAGGAGCTGCCTTTACACTCCCATTATGTATTTACAATAAACATACTTTTGGGTGCCAGCCCAATGTTTCGAACATCTCGATAACATCCCGATTTTATCTCAAAATCACGATTTTTTGGCCTAGCCAATGTTTGCCGATTTCTTAAAATATTTTTATGGTATCTTAAGTTTGCCGATGCTTGCCGATTTTTTACCGATATTTTCCCCATTTTTACATTTTTTGGTTTTCCAGACCCTTGCTGATTTTATCCCGATGTCGATGTTCACAACACTGTGCCAGTCCCATCGACCTACTTATTAGGGTCATAAAATTATTAATGTATGATGTCTTCTCCAACATGCATACAGTGAGTTGTATTACATGTGTGCACACACTTCACAATTCCGACCCCAGTCCAGTCTAGATTGGAAATATAATTTGTGCCTCTTGCATATCTCAGTTACATAGTCTCTTAATTTTGAGGTGCTAAGGGTAGATAAAGTGTCTAGATACAGGAACACATGGGCACAGTCACTCACGCACACAACTAATGGATTTAAGCCCCAAGTCCTATTTTAAAATATCCCAAAATGGAAGGTGGAAAGTTGGCATATCCTGATCAAACTGACTGACCTCTACTAGTTCGCTATAAAAATATTGGGATATTGCTTTACTCAAAAAGAAAACCTGTAGGTTCCAAACTATGCATATCTAATTAAATATGCATGTTCCTACTGAAAATCTGAATAATGACCTGGCAAAGTTTATTTCCCTTCAGTAATGAATATTTCGAGCATTTTCCCAATAACGGTGAATTCAACGGTTCAACCAGTGGCAAAACCGCATCCAAAAATGAATTGCATAATTACATATAGATGCACCATACTATTCAACACAACAATATTAAATTGGAAGACAAGTATAAATAATCAAGATACATAGTCAAATACCACTTACAGAGACCTGTCTTTCATGAGTTTAACGATATTTCATGGGAAAACTCCGTGAGTAGATACAAATAAGGGAAACCTTCAAAATCTGTTCTAGGATGGAAACAAATCAATTAACCATAAATTTCTGCGACTGTTGACAGAATGTCGTGAACTTCTTTCCTGTGATTTAAATAGAATATAAAGCAATATTACCAGTAATGCAACTACTCAAAAAAAGAGCCAAAAAGAATCGATAAACCTGATCATATCAAGTAGGGGGATGGTATCCTCTTCAATGGAGCTATTCCTTACTACTTTGGCATCGCTTCCTCCTCCAGCATTTTGTCTTCCAATGGCTTGGCCACTAAGTGCGCCAAAATTCTAAAATGTGTTCAGCCCAGATTAATTGATTGTTATAAGATAAGACCAATCCTGAAATCATTTCCCATTAAATCATGTTAAATTTGGCAACTAGGGCCAAATTCCACTTTGAGTATCTCATTTGATGGAAATAATTGTTGCATTAGATTCCTCTTTTCAAAAGGACCAAAATCGACCTAAAGATCATCAAATTTGGTTAAGCAGAAATGTGTTTTTGAATTTATGCCCCCACATGTTCAAATTATCAAGGTCGGCTTGGGGTTATTTAAACACGTGAAAACCTCTCCATCTTATATAAATAGAGTCCCCCTACCTCATTTAGATCATCCAATACTTGAAGATATGTCTGAGGCAGCCGAGTACTAGGAGAAGGAGGACGAAGGGTTGTTTGTCGTTGGGTTTTCTTTTGCATGAGGGCCAAGATGTTTCAGATGGACAGCCGCAGGCCTTGAGGAAATTCTGGACAGTTTAGAGTGTGTATTGGGACGGGTTTATGTGGGACCTCTTTACCTCAGATGAGCCGCTGCACTTGAAAGGCTACTTCAGCTAGGCCGCAGGCCTTTATTCTCTTGTTTGATGAGCCAAGTTCCATAGACTGGTGGTCGAGGTTGTTGGAGCAAATCTGGGTATATTTGATAGGCACTTGAGGGCAGTCCTGAGTAATGTTTGTCTTCACTTGCAGTCCACAGACCTTCAATGGAGATTACAGGGTGTGGATCAATGTCTGGGGGAGATTGTAAAGTCTAAATATCAGTCTACCCTAAGCCGCAATCTCAGCAAGGAAGTGCAAGCTCTTTTGGGGTTAGTCACATGTTTTGCTGCATTATGTTACGACTGATGTATGCCCTAACCAGACCTGCAATCTTCTCAGAATTGAACTGTCTTGTGTTCACTATCATCAACAAGGAAAGCCGCATCAGCTGATCCAGCATTGAGCTCCTTTAGGAGACTGATTTGTAGCTGCTTTGTCTATCGTTGACCTCTGGCTAGGGCAGAGTATGTCTACTGTTATTTGAAGGCTGAATGAAAGACTTGTCTGGGCTGCTTCTTGGTCATTTGGACTATGGTATTGTACATCATGTTGGAAAGTCATGTTTGACTTTGATTGTACTCTTCCCTTCTGCTGAACATTTGATATTTGATAATAAGATGAATTAATCAAGGGTTTTCCCAATCTTGAGTTGTTTTCCCTGGCTTGAGCCATATCCTCGTGTCCTCTGGTCTTGGCTTGTCCTCTTCTTTTATTGTCTATGTTCTTTCACCAGCTACATTTAATATGATAATGTTCTATGGAAATGAAATGAATTAAATTGGGCTGATACGGATCTCAGAAGTAACTATCCTAAGCAAGGAGCATGTTAACCAAAAATTTAACATGGTATCAGAGCTAGGCTAGGACAAGCCCAAGCAAGAGGGAATGCAATACAACAGAGAAGCTTGTTAGTCTCCATTAAAGGCATCCATTATTTACTGGCTTATAGTTTATGGGAAAAAGTTTTGTCTGATCTTGGATTCTTTATTTTGAACACCTATCGTTCCAAGTGGGTATGCTCTGTGGAGAAGTAATAGTCCTACTGTGCCATGGGATTCGTTGGATTCATGCAGACACTAAGGCCAGCGAGGGAGCCTTATCTTCTGTAGTTTTCGGCTAATATTACATCTATGGTATTTTATTTGGCTCACCTATTATCTCTGCCTTATCGGCTCTCTTAGGGCTCAGTCTACAGACATTTTTTTTTGGTGCCCATTTGACATCTGGTTACATGAGTCAGGGCTATACGTTGAGGAGACTTCATGCCTGCCCAAGTTTCAAGAGTGACTTCAGCTCAAGTTGATCTGAGTTTCAAAGATTGCAAGCCATTCTTATCTGAGTTTTAATGGAAGATTTCAGATCTAGGTACAGAGGTTCTTCTGTCCAAGTTTGAGGACTCATTCGATCACATACTTCTGCCCTAGAACAGACTGACCTGTCCTGCGGATTGTTCACTTGAAACAACCTCAATACAGACGGAGATTTATCAAGGATTTTTTTAGGCCTGAATTCTCTTGAATTTGAATTGAAGTTCAGAACCAGATTACAGTTCATTGTTAAAAGTTCTCATGAGCAGTTGTTGGAAATCTGTGGCCTTCCTTTACTCTCTGAACAAGGTATGTATAGGGTTTCAACCTAATTATTTGACAGACCCTAATTTGGTTATTTTATCACCTTGTTCTGTGCCCTAACCAGAGATCCAAAAGCTAACACAATTCAGATATTGATGTAACTTGTTTTGGGTGTAACTCAAGTTTTAATGCTTATTACAAATCTGGTTTGAGGCCTTGTGTCTATAGCCATTTTGACCCTATGGTAGGGCATTCCTCGGCAGACTATTGGACAAAAGTATGAGAAATATTTGTTATCAGAACTAGGACCGAAAGAAAAGAAGTGTCATTGGCATAACTCACTTAAGTTTCATGCATGAAGATTTCATGGTTTGAAAGGCTAGTTGTTAAGTATACATCTGATGTAGAATGAGTTCAGACTTGCAAGAAGACTTCTCTGGTCCAAGGGTTTACAACAGAAGTCTTGATCCAGATTCAGTTCCCAGTAGGACCATCTCAAATTTGAGCTCTCCAAGGACATGAATTCTGAGCAGCAACTTGTTGAGTCATCTCCAGAATTTTGATCTTCATAGTGACAAGGCAGAAAGCATATCAGAGAATGACTTTGTTGCAACAGTTGAGACAGTACAGAACAGATTAGTGACATCCAAATCACAGATCCTTTTCAAGAATAGAAGTATTACATTTCTTCACATTTCAGGACATTCATCTTATAAAGGCAAAAAATCTAAGATGTTGAATAGCGTTCAAAACCCAACTTGTACGCTACAAGTCAAGAATCTCTCCTTCAGAATTTGTAAGGATTCTGAAGTAGCTCATTTGGTTCTGAAATGGGCAAAAGCATGCAGCACCTTCAGGCTTCATGGGCACTGTTACAATAAGAAAACCGTTGTGTAACAAAAGCACCCTTATTCAAGATTGTCTATGAAACAAGCATTCCTGATCCTTAAATGTGAGGCAGAGACACCTTATGATCTGAAACAATATTTGTTTCTCCATTAGTAATTCAGAAATTAGAGTGGCGGGTTAGCAGATGAGTTGAGAATGATGATTGTCACTATTGTAAGAACTTATGTTCAAAGTGATCTTGACAGAATTTGATTCTTGGACACAATAGAACAAATCTAACATAATTCACAGAGCTTAGGATGACTGAGATATTCCTTCACCATAACAGAAATGACCTCAGCATGACAATGATATTCTGATGTGTAACCTAGCTGTGATAATGACTGTATCTTGACTTTGAAAATGCGGTAACCTGGTAGTGACTTTTACATAATGACGACTTTCGTCATGAACAGAGTCGTATTAACAGTAACCATGATAGGATTTGATGACTCTGACCTCCCAGAATATTGTCATAATAGCTTCATTGGTACGGAGAAATCTTGTATGTCTTGATATAGATTGCAGTGATCTTCAATCATGTATCCCTATCATGATAACAAACCGTGTAGCATCAACATCATATGGTCTGCCAGTTGAACAGGCAGAGCACGTAAGAGGGATTGTCAGTGCATGCGTTCTGCTGGGATTTGGTGATTAGAAGTTTGCTGGATAATAAATCTTAAAGATGATAAGCAGATTGATGAAGCTCAATTGGAGTAAGACTTCAGAGGGATCCCTTGACTCTTCTTGCCCAATGTTTACATGGCAACTGATTATGAGTATGATGACCCTGATGATGCCCAGATACCTCAGAGGCTGCATGGAAGCTTTATATTATGATGATTGACTTTGGCACATGAATCTAAGCGTTTATAGCAGGAAAAGGGTCGGGCTACAGGTAACTTGACAAAATGTTCTAGCAAGGTCACTTTCCCTACATTCAGAGGGATGGCCTAGCCATGTTGAACTATAAAGAAGAAGCTATTGATGTGGTCTAACTGATGATCCTCTCGTACGAGGAAGTTGACTTTTTAAATCAAGATGAATGACCTAGCTCAAAGGTCTGATGAGATGTGAAGCTGTTGGTCTGCATATTCCTGGGATTCCTAGTATTCTTGATAATCACCCTATCAGTCATATGCCTCACGATGAAGACTATGAGTCAATCCATGGGTAACTGCTAATTGAGATATCTCTGTAATTCTATAATCTGAGATACAGTATCAGAATCCAAGATTCTATGGATATTCTGATGCTGATTCAATTGCCAGTATGATAAATAGAAAAAGCACATCCAGGGCTATATTTTTTTATAAAGTTGCTCTGGAAGTACTATTGAGGCTGAATGTATGTAACAAACTAAATTTATATAAAAATAAACACAAATAATGTAAAAGACAACAAATAAGATTAATGATTAATTAGTTAAAAATTAATGAAAAGGTATGTCCCTAAAGACATAACCATTAGTGAAAGGGTACTTACCTGGCTATATATACAGGACCCTCATTCTCATTTGTACTCATCTTCCATCAATTCTTTTATACAATATATAATTTACAATTACTATCCTATGATGGATCTCTTTGTTCACGAAGTATTTTAAATATTTCTGTGCGTATACGACTTTTGGTCGTTACATTGGTATCAGAGGTGTTCACTCCTCTAGTCGCTCAACCGCTACACAGAGCCGTGGTCTCCGATCCAGGTCTTTGACATCAAATTCATCAACATTGTTGTCGTTGAAGCATTTTGCTACAAGAATTTGGAGTTTCTCCATTTTGCTACAAGAATTTGGAGTTTCTCCATTTCGCTATCAAGCATTTGGCCATTCAATAATAATAATAATAATAATAATTAATATATATATATAGTGGGAGAGAAAATAAAAAGTCAAAAAACAAAAAATTAAAAAAAAATAAAGAAAAAAAATATTCAAATTCAAAAAAAAAAAGAAAAAGAAAAAATAAGATAAGTACATATAAAGATTAAAACAATAAATAAATAAATAATCCAGAATGTAAATTTTGAAGGAGAACATTCATATATATAAAAAGGTTCTACATTATTGATAAAAAGTGCATGATAAAGTTAAGAGGGAATCTTTCCAAATATATTTAAAACTATACGTAAGAGAAGGAAGAGTAGATAATATTATCTTGATTCTTCATTAAGTGGTTTACAAGCCTGTGGTTTTAGAAACCCATGGCAATTGTCCATGGTATTTTAAAAATAAAAGAAAAACAAAAGGAATACAAAATCTCTTTATGTGAATGGTAAGTTTTATTTTTTACGTGGAGAACATTAACCAAGTCAAAAGTACATATGTGAACATATATTTTATATTATACCCCAAAGAGATGAATAGCCACATTTCACTAGGGTTGTAACTTTTCAAAAAGAAGAAAAAAAATTACTATAAATAAAAGATAGATAAAGAGAAGTATTATATTATAAAGGGGTATTTAAAGAAAAGTTCAAGTCATAAAATTATTGAAAATATATGCAAGTACAAAGCAAGTATTATTATAAAACGTTACATAAGGAGAAAATATCAGTTAAGAGTTTACGTTAAAGTGAAGTTGAATTAAAGTTTAAAGAGTTATATGGAATTTAAAAAATAAATACAAAGGACAATAAGATATTTAAAAGAAGCCAATTGAAACAATATTTAAATATTATTTTTAAAGTACAAAAGCAAAAAAAGCGTAAGTGGAATTATATAAAAAGAATATGAAGAAGTTTTGAAATATTAAGGATAATAGGAAATTGGATTGAAAGAGTTTTCAAGAATTATAAAAAATATATATATTAAAAAGACAATTTTAAAGGAGGCTTGAAGTACAAAGTCCAAAGGAACTTTAAATATAATACCTTAAGTCATCTCGACAAAACAAATGGGATCAATCATTGAAAAAAAATGATGGAGCTCAATTCAAAAATGACGAAAGAAGAAAGGTTTTTCTATAATGGTCTTTCAGTTACAGATCACGGAGTAATTACATTAAAAGGAAGTATCCAAGGAAAAGAAGTTAACGTCACCATCAACCCAAGCAACGATAAGAATTATATCAACATCAACTTGGCAAATCAGCTATGAATTCTAGAGCTAAGCATTGGTGTAAAGAAAAATATTTTTGACCAAAAAGAGTATAAAACTAGTGATCTACAAGTGCCAGTAGGTCATTATGAGTATATATCTCAATTTCATGTTGTAAGGACAAATAAAAACACTGACATCATTCGGTCAACCCTAATTTAAGGATCTAGGTACATCCGTGTTAAACATAGAAAAACAAGTTTTGATGTTTCCTTATAAAGGGAATATGGTCACGTTTTGAGACATAACAAGTAAATCAAATTCAATAAAATCTTCATTAGAAGACCTTAAGGATATCTCAGACTTGATGTTTCAAGATAATGAAAAAACTATATCAAATGAGCAAAAAGAGCTTGAAGAAGTCAGCTGCAACAAAGACAGAGAAATTTTGCGCCTCAAAGATCAGCAAGAAAAACTACTCAAACAAGTCAAGAAAGCCAAAGCATCAAAGAAGGAATTCAAGGGGCGTTTATTAGAATAAGAAGAAGAAAAATTATGTTTAAAGAACCTTAACCAAACATTAGTAGAACTAATCAAGTGTTTAAAAGACGAGATGCGTGAAGGCCAAAATTAAGTTGACTCAAAGAATGAGGAATGCTTACGTCTCAAAAATCATAATCAGAATCTGCTCAAACAGAGTAAAAAACTTAAGAACGAAAAGAAATCATTGACAAATATGTTCAAAGAACTTGTCGCAAAGGAAGCATCAAAATCTCCAGATGTAGCAGTCCAAACTGAAGAAACAAACATCAATACCACTAATCTCACAGTTCAAGCAAATCCAAACCCTATTAAAGTAAAAACGTACTCAGAGGTTGTCGGTCAAACAGAGAACACCCCAAATAAGGATTTCGTAGTTTAAGTCAACAACCACAATGTCTGATGGAAATCAAGAAACTGCCATAAAAATGTTTAAGGAAGTTCAAACAAGAAAAATTCCTTGTCTACATCCAAATCACAAGAGTAGACGCCTTAATAAATTTACAAATCTATATCACGCAAAACATAAACAACAAACTCATGTTCTGAAGAATCTGAAGTGAGCTCAATCCAATCATACGATAACTATTCACCAGACATCTCCAAGGGTCAGAAGATTAACCTATGATGGTCTGATCCGTTTTCAATACGACAATTTTCTCTATCGCTTAGAACATCATATCATCTTGTACCAACAAAGATGAAATCTCATAAATAAGAAGATATTCCGATCAACGGAAGAGAATTGATCCTTCATTAGTAAGCTTTGAGGACAAAACTTTTTGAAGGGGAAGGCAATGTAACAAACTAAATTTATATAAAAATAAACACAAATAATGTAAAAGACAACAAATAAGATTAATGACTAATTAGTTAGAAATTAATGAAAAGGTATGTCCCTAAGGACATAACCGTTAGTGAAAGGGTTACTTACTTGGTTATATATACAAGACCTCATTCTCATTTATACTCATCCTATATCAATTCTTTTATACAATATATAATTTACAATTACTATCCTACGATGGATGTTTTTGTTTACAAAGTATTTTAAATATTTCCGCTGCATATATGACTTTTGGTCATTACAATGTATATAACAGCAAGTACGATTTATTATAAGCTATTTGGTTGAAGAAGCTTTTCTGTGAGCCATTTGAAGCACGTGTAGGAATCCAATCAAGCTCTATCGTTTCTGGTTCTATATGAAGATTACTGCATAACCTCTTCGTAAGGTCAAGATTATCTTCCTTCAAAGAGAGGCTGGGAGTTATGGATAGACCCTACTAGGAGGGCCCTGGTTGAACATTGAGCCCTGGGAGTTCCTAGGGAGGCTTGGGTACTTCTTGAGCTATGAGCGACCATAGAGTAAGTGGTTCACCTTCCCTTATAGGTGCGTTGTGTACAGGGTGAGTGGTTCACCTTCCCCTGCGATGATTGACATGTATGTAGGGTGAGTGGTTCACCTTCCCCTACAATTGATAACATGTGTGCAGGGTGAGTGGTTCACTTTCGCCTACTATTGATGACATACGCATAGGATGAGTGGTCCACCTTCTCCTATGGCATATGAGCAGGATGAGTGGTTCACCTTCTCCTGCGGATACCCCAATGGGAGATGCATACAGGCATCTGCTTGTTGTCACATGTAGACACGTAGGTGGGATGTGGTTCATCCTTTCCCCACATGTAGGATGTTCATTCCCTACGATCGATGGTTGACATGTCGGTGGGGCGTGGTTCTTTCTTTCCGCACGTGTAGAATCCTTCCTACTATTTATGGTTGGCATGCATGTAGGACGTGGTTCATCCTTTCCCTACTCTCGATGGTTTGCATGCATGTAGGATGTGGTTTATCCTTTACCTACGATGGTTGTAACATATGACTGTAGGATGTGGTTCATCATTTCCCTATGTGTGGTTGTGAGCAAGATGTGATTCATTCTTTCCCTATTGTTGCCCTAGCATCATCCTACCCATGTTGTCCGGAACAAATGGGAAGTACCTCTCATCTGGCCAATGAGTTGGGAAAAGTGGATAGGGACCATTGTTAATTTTAGGGATGTTCTATGCTTAGAGCAATTTATTTCAATTTTCACAGTTAGCTCCATAACTTTTCCAAATTAGCAATCACATCAGCATTAAAGTAAACTGCAAATAGAACATAAACATAAATCGCAGAAGACAAGCCAAGACAAGAGCACACAAGATGAGGCGCTAGCCAGGGACAAACCCCAATGTGGGGAAACCCTTAATCAATTCTTCTTATATGTTCTTCAATAGTTCAGTAGAGAGAGAGAGAGATAGTATGTTTACAACAGAAGTCAACACTTTGACTTATCTAGATAAGAGCATTGAATATCTCTAAGAAGATGATACATGAGATCAATTGAGACATGTTGCTTCAACTAATTTCTCCAAGGTGACTCCTTCACCTATCGGTTGTGCTGCATTTCTCAGTCATATGCTGCAACCTCACGCGCTGCACCATGCTGCACCTATCATTACTATGTTGCATCTCATCAAGCTTCATTAATTATGACTGTTACCCATCTTGTACTAATTATGTGCCATGTTGCCATCATGTTGCCATCGCTACCTATTGTTTGGTTGCACCTGTGCTTGTGTTGTTGCATCTTGCCTAGCATGCTTGTTGTTGCATGCTAGTTGTCCCTTGCATGCTAGCTGTAACATTGCATGCTTGGTGTATTTGCTGCTAAGTACCATACAAATGTCCCAATGTTAATTAGTTGTCCCTTGCATGCTACTCTCCTTCGAAGACAGATGCTCCGGCTATTTAAGCAGTTCCCGGCAGTTACCGTTGTTCCCAACAATTCCCGACAGTTCCCATTGTTCCCAACAGTTCCCATTGTTCCCAACAGTTCCCGTTGTTCCTAGCAGTTCCAACAGTCCCGGCAATTCCGGCTTTCCCGACAATTCCGTCTTTTCCGGCTTTTCCGACAGTTCCATCTTTTCCGGCAGTCCCAACTTTTCTGACTTTTTCGGCAGTTTCAGCTTTTTCAGCTTTTCTGGCAGTGCCGACTTTTCTGGCAGCTTTGGATTTTCTGGCAGTTCCAGCATTTCTGGCAATTCCGGCTTTCCGTATTTCCAGCTTTTCCGGCAGTTCCCAGCTTTCCGTCATTTCCGGCTTTTCCGACAGTTTGGATCAGGGCAACATTATTCCTTAGGATCTCTCCTCCTACTAAAACCCAAAGACAAGTAAAGAGAGGAAGAGATCCCAAGTGTATTGAAATGACTTGAAGGCCACCTCTATTTATACTAAATCACTGAACACATTTGGGGTTTATTTGGTTGTTAGTCGACCTTGACGAATTGTCTTATAACGCAAATAAATTCATAACTCCATGAATACTTATTGGAATCGAATGATCTTTAGATCAATCCTACACCTCTCGATGAGAGGGATCCAAGAAAAATATCACTGCCATAAATAAGATGACCCACATGGAGTTTGGCCCTAGTTGCCAATTTTAACACTCCCTCTCAACTAGGGAGAACTCCATTCGTTGATCCATATGTCCGATTGTACTATCTATGCCATCAGTGCTCTACACTACTCTACTCTGCTCTAATCTGTTGAGCTCTGCTCTGAGCTGAGCTCTGCTCTGAGCTGAGCTCTGCTCTGCTGAACCATGAAGAAGAGAATTGATCGAGAAGATCTCATACCATTCTCTACTGACCCGAAGTCAGTTTCATCTGAAGAGAGTGTGTCACATCACTCTTATTGACCCAAAGTCAGTTTTATTGATTCCAAATCAATATCACAAGAGAGTGTCTCAAACTACTCATATCGATCCTAGATCGGTTTCATTGATCTCAGATCAATGTCACAAGAGAGTGTCTCAAACCACTCATACTGATCCCAGATGAATGGAGGTCATCCTAGCATAGGGAGTGCGGTAGATACAATGATGTGTCCATCGATAGTACTACTATGATCCCTATCCTCATTTCCCTACTCATTGATCAAATGAGCGGTACTTCCCATGAGTCCTAGACTGCATGAGTAGGATGCCTCGACAAGAGAACTAATCATCCTGTCCACAGGAGAACGAATCATCCTGTCAGTGGATGCCACAGAGAACTAATCATCTTGGCCCACAAGAGAACTAATCATCCTGTTCCACAGTTGCCACGAAGAACAAATCATCTTGGCCCACGGGAGAACTAATCATCCTGTTCCATAGTCGCCACGGAGAACAAATCATCCTGGCCCACAGGAGAACTAATCATCATGTTCCACAGCCGCCACGGGAGAACTAATCATCCCGTCCCACAAAAAAACTAATCATCCTGTTCATAGCACACCAGCAGGGGAGGGTGAGTTGCCCTGTGGTCCTATGTTGCTCCAGTAAGTACCCCAAGCCCCTTAGAGCTCCCAGAGCTCAATGCATGCAACATGCAGGACCCTTATAAGAAGGTCTCTCAACGACTCCAAGTCGTTCGGGAAAGTCTCAGATTTGACCTTTCCCCGGGGCTTTGACAAAATGTCTGCGACCTGTACATCAGTCTCAATGCGATGGAGCCTCCTCGCTCATCGACTTACCATATCGCAGATAAGGCAGTATCTGATGTCTATCTGCTGGAGCAACCATCGAATACAGGATTCCTCAATAATCAAATCCCCACTCTGGTTGTCACAGAGAATCACAGTGGTATTCATCATGTGCACAAACAGCGCTCTTAAGAGCTTTTGCAACCATGCAGCTTCACACGAGATCATACTCGTAGCTATGTATTCGGTCTCGACAGTGCTTATAGCAACCGGCTTCTGCTTCCTGCTCATCCATGATATCGAAGCAGAATCCAAAGAGAACCAGCATTGAGAAGTGCTCTAGTGATCCTCCACACTGACTGCCCAGTCAGCATTCGAATAATCATGCAGTTCCATATTTCCGGCAGCGTATCTCAATCCATGAGAGATTGTGCCCCGAAGATATCCCAGAAGATTCTTGGCACCAATCCAGTGAGGCTCAACCAAATATGAGCTCACCATGCTAACTGCAAAACATATGTCCAGACGGAAGTTCACCAAGAACATCAACGCAAATGAGTTTATGAAACTCAGAGGCATTTCCCAAATCTGGTCCGACATCACTACCATATAACTTCTGAAAGTTAAAATCCTCGAGGTAGTCACAGGCTTGCAGTTTATCATTCCACATCCGGAATCCAACTCCCTCTTACTTCTGCAAATGAGAGGGTCTGCACCTGTCAGAAATAGGTCGTCCTCATAAGGTGTCGGTATGAGAGGTCTATCATCCACAACCTTCGGGTAATGTTTTTGATCGGTTTCACTCCTAGTGAATCTCAGCTTCACCAAACAGTTATCAATCTTCTCACACTACGCCCGAGGTGTTTTGCTTCAAGCCATAGAGGGCTTTCTTCCACCTGTATACATGAGATTCCCGATCATGAATTTCAAACTCCTCCAGTTGTTCCAAACCTGTGGACCTACTGCATGAGGGGAATGGTCCCCTTATAAGATTTCCCTTCGATACATCTCAGACATGTACCTTCATGCTCTACTTGAATTCAGACATCCCTATCACCATTTGACTCACATCACGTAGGGCCCCATAGGTAGACCTCTGGTGTTATAGATGCGATATGTCAATTGACATGATCCCCAATGGACCATCCTGCAACTTGATACAAATTGCCAACCCTGAACCCATGAGAAAAATCATCTTTGAAAATTATATTTTTTAACACGTACCTTTCCATCAATGAATGCCACCCTGAAACCTTTGACTTCCATTTCCGAGATGGACACCAGGTTCTTCTTGCGATCAGGTACATAAAAGATATTCTGTAAATGAATCGAGTTACCCTTATTCAATTAAGAGTTAACATTCCCTACACCCTTTTCGAAATAGGTGGCATCGGCTCCAAGTATAATCCCACGATTGTTTCCATCTCTACCAACTTAGAGAGTGCACCCATCTATCCGATGAAGTGCCTTGAAGCACTACAATCTATAAACCAGATTCCCAAAGAATCTGAAGGAGAGGGCCAATACAAGATAACGCTTCTTTATCTTATCAGAAACAACATTTGATTCTTCATACCTAAGGTTCCTTGCTTTCTATGAAGAGTCGGTCATTTCCTTGATGACCTGCATTACCTATCATTCCTTTGATCATTGAAGATGTCCCTGGAATGATTGTTATCATCATCAAGTGATGTCCTTGCCATTCGGACACTCCTTCACATAATGACCGAACTAGTTATCTGCCTTTCCTTCCACCCTGAGATCCGGTCTTCCAATGAAGTGACCTTGAGGTAGGCCATATTCCGCTGCGCCATTCTGATAATATTCTTTGCTTTGACTTCACCCTTGGTGAATTTGAAAAGGGGTGAGGAATCCACTGATCCTTTTGTCCTTTCCCAACTGCCTTCGATGATTGCTCTTTCACTCTTGCTTGGGCATTGTCTTCACCTCACCTCCGATACCATGTTAATTTTAGGTATATTCTACGCTTAGAGCAATTTATTTCAATTTTCACAGTTAGCTCCATATCTTTTCCAAATCAGCAATCACATCAGCATTAAAGTAAACTGCAGATAGAACATAAACATAAATCATAGAAGACAAGCCAAGACAAGAGGACACAAGATGTGGCGCTAGCCTGGGACAAACCCCAATGTGGGGAACCCTTGATCAATTCTTCTTATATGTTCTTCAATAGTTCAACAGAGAGAGAGAGAGAGAGATAGTACGTTTACAACAAAAGTCAACACTTTGACTTATCTAGATAAGAGCATATAGATCATCTCTAAGAAGATGATACATGAGATCAGTTGAAAACATGTTGCTTCAACTAATTCTCCAAGGTGACTCCTTCACCTATTGTTGTGCTGCATTTCGTCATCATGTTGCACCTCACCACGCTACACCATGTTGCACCCATCATCACTATGTTGCATCTCATCACGCTTCATTAATCATGACTGTACCCATCACTGTACTGCATTATGTGCCATTGTTGCACCATGTTGCCATCCTGACCTGTGTGTTGGTTGCACCTTGCTTGCTTGTTGTCCCTAGCATGCTTGTTGTCCTTAGCATGCTTGTTGTTGCATGCTAATTGTCCCTTGCATGCTAGCTGTAACATTGCATGCTTGGTGTATTCGCTGCTAAGTACCATACAACTGTCCCAATGTTGGTTAGTTGTCCCTTGCATGCTGCCCTCCTTCGGAGACAGATGCTCCAGCTATTTCGGCAGTTCCCAGCAATTCTGGCATTTCCCGCAGTTCCAGCAATCCCAGCTTTTCTAGTAGTTCCGGCTTTTCCGGCTTTTCTGACTTTGCTGGCAGTTCCAGCAGTGCCAGCTTTTCTGGCAGTTTCGGCGTTTCCAGCTTTTCTGACTTTCTGTCTTTTCTGGCAGTTCTGGCTTTTCCGACAATTCCGACTTTTCTAGCAGTTCCGACTTTTCTGACTTTTCCGGCTTTTCTGGCATTTCCGGCAGTTCCGGCATTTCCAGTTGTTCCGGCAGTTCCGACTTTTCTGACAATTCCGGCAATTCCGGCTTTTCTGACAATTCCGGCTTTTCCGGCAGTTCTGGCTTTTTCGACAGTTCCAGCTGTTCCAGCAGTTCCAACTTTTCCGACAATTCCAGCTTTTCCAACAATTACGGCTTTTCCAACTTTTCCGGCAGTTCCGGATTTTTCGGCGACTCCAGCTTTTCCAGCTTTTCTGGCAGTTCCGGCTTTTCCGGCAATTCCGGCCTTTTCTGGCAGTTCCGACTCTTCTGACATTTCTGGCCTTTTCTAGCAATTTTGGCTTTTCTGGCTTTTCTGGCAGTTTGGATCAGGACAACGTTATTCCTTAGGATCTCTCCTCCTACTAAAACCCACAGACAAGTAGAGAGAGGAAGAGATCCCAAATGTGTTGAAATGACTTGAAGGCCACCTCTATTTATACTAAAACATTGAGCACATGTGGGGTTTATTTGGTTGCTGGCCGACCTTGATGAATTGTCTTATAACGCAAATAAAGTCATAACTCCATGAATACTTATCAAAATCGGATGATCTTTAGATCAATCCCACAGCTCTCGATGAGAGGGATCCAAGAAAAATATCAGCTGCCATAAATAAGATTATACACATGGAGTTTGGCCCTAGTTGCCATTTTTAACAACCATAGCACTACCAATGGACGCATCGTGTACTGTCATACTCCCTATGTCTAGGATGCATGATGTTTAACAACCTCATCTCTTAGGATAAAATCCGATTGGGGTTCATCCCCTAGTTATGTGGACTGACTTTAGTCAGTGGCGAGTGGCAAGGTCTTGTGATTCACTCGATCGATCCTTCTTCATTATCTATATTGGTGTTCAACAGGGTTGAGACGAGACGCAGAGATGGTTCATGATGATAGGATGGCATGATAGATTGGCAGGAAGAATTCTCCATAATTGAAAGGGAGTGTTAAATTAGGCAACTAGGTCCAAATTCCACTTTGGATATCTCATTTGATGGAAATAATTGTTGCATTAGATTCCTCTTTTCGAGGGGAGCAAAATCAACCTAAAGATCATCAAATTTGATTAAGCAAAAATGTGTTTTTGAATTTATGCTCCCACATGTTCAAATTATCAAGGTCAGCTTTGGGTTATTTAGACATGTGAAAACCTCTCCATCTTATATAAAAAGAGAAGTTCTCCTACCTCATTTAGATCATCCAATATTTGAAAATATGTCTGAGGCAGCCGAATTGTTAATTTTTGGATAACAATGGTATGTTCTATGCTTAGAGCAATTTTACTTCAATTTCTTTATTAGCCCAATACCAATATCCAGTTTAGCAATCACATCATCATGATAATAAAATGCAGATAGAACATAAACAATAACAATAGAAGACAATCCAAGACAAGAGGGCAAAAAATATGGCACCAGCCAGGAACAAACACCAATGTGGGGAAACCCTTGATCAATTCTTCTTATAAGTCTTTAAAAGTTCATCAAAGAGAGAGAGAGAGCAATATAAAATATTCACTTGCCCAATCACAATGCAATCTAATCAGTCAAACAGCAGAAACAGAACGCCCTAACCAGAAAGTCAACACTGGTCAACAGGCCAGATTTTGACCTCCAAAACAGCTTGGTCAAACTCGGTCAACTCGGCCTCCAATAGCAAGTCAAATCAGCCCAAAAACAGTCCAAAAAGTCCAGTCAAATTTGGTCAACAAAAGTCAACACTGCAGCAAACCCTAGCACAGTCAATGCTGGTCAAACAGCCTTGGATTTCGTGCCTAGAACTGCGGCCTGCCCAAACAGAAATACCCCACACAAAACCGCAGGTAAAGATGGTCAACGCTAGTCAAAACAACCTTCTGCAATTTTCAGTCAACACTGCTCAACGCAGAGACAGCAAAAGAACAGTCCCTTCTTCACACGTGTGGAGAGAGAGAAGCCTCAGAAATCCGTACCCAATCAAGAAGAGAGAGATGTGTGAGTGAGTGGAGTGTCCAAATGAGGAGGAGGCACCTTGTATTTATATGCAAACGTTGAGGATGAATAGACGTAACTGTTGGGCTTCTGAGCCTACATGAGTTCGCTGGCCGACCTTGACAATTTGTCCATAATCAACATAAATTCATAATTCCATTTGTACATGTCAGAATGGGATGATATTTAGATCAATCCTACACCTCTCAGAGAGAGGAATCCATTTAAAATATCAGCTGCCTCATATGAGCTGTCCAAGATGAAGTTTGGCCCTAGTTGCCAAAATTAACACGAGCACTAGGAGAAGGAGGACGAAGGGTTGTTTGTCTTTGGGTTTTCTTCTGCATAAGGGCTGAGATGTTTCAGATGGACAGCCGCAGGCCTTGAGGAAATTCTGGACAGTTTAGAGTGTGTATTGGGACTGGTTTGTGTGGGACCTCTTTACCTCAGATGAGCCGCTGCACTTGGAAGGCTACTTCAGCTATGCCGCAGGCCTTTCTTCTCTTGTTTGATTAGCCAAGTTCCATAGACTGGTGGCTGAGACTTTTGGAACAAATCTGGGTATATCTGATAGGCACTTGAGGGCAGTCCTGAGCAATGTTTGTCTTCACTTGCAGTCCACAGACATTCAATGGAGATTACAGGGTTTGGATCAATGCCTGGGGGAGGTTGTAAAGTCTAAATATCAGTCTACCCTAAGCTGCAATCTCAGCAAGGAAGTGCAAGCTCTTTTGGGGTTATTCACATGTTTTTGCTGCATTATGTTAGGACTGATGTATGCCCTAACCAGACCTGCAATCTTCTCAGAATTGAACTGTCTTGGGTCCACTATCATCAACAAGGAAAGCCACATTATCTGATCCAGGATTGAGCTCCTTTAGGAGACTGATTTGTAGTTACTTTGTCTATCGTTGACCTCTGTCTAGCGCAGAGTATGTGACTCTAATCTTATCTGAAGGCTGAATGAAAGACTTGTCTGGACTGTTTCTTGGTCATTTGGACTATGTTATTGTTCATCATGTTTGCAAGTCATGTTTGACTTTGATTGTACACTCTCTCTCTCTCTGCTGAACATTTGATATTTGATAATAAGATGAATTGATCAAGGGTTTTAACTTTTACCCATCTTGGGGTTTTTTCCCTGGCCTGAGCCATATCCTTGTGTCCTCTGGTCTTGGCTTGTCCTCTTCTTTTATTGTCTATGTTATTTCACCAGTTACTCTTAATATGATAATGTTCTATGGAAATGAAATGAATTAAAATTGGGGTGATATGGATCTCAGAAGTAACTGCCCTAAGCAAAGAGCATGTTAACCAAAAATTTAACAAATCGTCCTTCAATCCATGAACTATATATGTACGAGTCATATTCATTTTCATTGTACCACAATGGATGTCTGACCTTTCAAGATTGTTTCCAGACTTCATTGCAAGGTCATGGAAGTATGCATAGAGCCACTTATCTCATTGAAGGTATAACAGATAGTGGCACTGGCATTGCGATATAAATGCAATTGTAGGGGCTCACCCCTATCACCCCGTCCACAGAAGGAGTATAGAACTATGCTAGAGATTTACATGCCATAGATAAAGGTGTGTGAGAGGTAGGAAGCCATTGTGGATGTAGTATTGTTTGAGTATGAGAAATTCTTTTGTCGGCTATCTTGTGTAACACATCACACACAGTCCCCCAGCCTTGCGAATTTTATTATTAACTCCTCATAATTTCAAACAATGACCATACGTTCAGCATACTCAAACCACATACCTATCTCATGAACAGTAGCAGTAATTATTGCAGTACAATCAATGTGAAGGGACATAAACCTTAGAGAGAGTAAACTTAGATAGATCATGGATGCAGGATCTCAATAATAACAGTAAGCCACAACACTATGCCTTCAACATTTTCACAACAGTAAAACTTATTGGGAGATTGATCTAAGGAAATCACAATTTCCCAGAACGTGGGCATTGGAACAGGGACAGGAATTTGCCACCCAGCCATTGACAAACTGCAATCAGGGTTCTCATGCAGCTACCACCCCCTAGCTTTTGAAGACTGTCCACTGACCACACTGCCAAATGTACCCGGGATTCCAGATGTCTAACCCACCACCACCCTTCTGGCATTAAAGCATTCAAATCCAGGCCAGTCCAGGGACCCCAGAGGTAAGCCACCTCTACCCAGCAGCCAATGAGGGAGTCCAGAGGTTTTCCTCCACCCTGACTTTACTGCTACAGTAACTCCACCCAATGCAGGGACTCTAGAGTCCTCTGCAATTTGAGTACTTCGGCAAAGGCTAGTCCAGGGTAGGCAGCAGTCTGTTACCTCCACCCACTAGCCAATAAGGGACTCCAGAGTTGAGAGCCTCCACCCTCAGTTAATTCAATTCAGGAAGGCTAGTCCAGAGCAGCCAGCGATCTGCTACTTCCACCCACTAGCCATTGATGGACTCCAAAGGTGAGAACCACCACCCTTAGTTAATTCAGGATTTCTGAGACCTAATTTCCTAGGTATGCATAAGAAGGAACATAAAATTATCCCCAGACAGCAATTAACCCTGTATACTTGTCCCAAGTATTTTCAAATCAGCTCTTTGGGAGTTGCAACATCAAATTTAAGAGGGCTATGATGTGCAGGACTGATTGGGACAAGGTGCTGGTAATATATTGGAAGGAGATATGTAACATATAGCAATTCTGTGCAGGCTTTCACAAATTATTGCAGCCATCTCCTAGCATATACTTGAAAACTATCCAACTTCACACCAGTTTCGTATGTGACTACCTAACGAGAGGTTTGTAACTAGGCATCGTTATCCAAGATTACCGGCACTAATTGGCCCATCCAGCAAGGTCATATGGTTATACAAAAGGTACAGGCATGAGCAGGAATGAGAAAGAGTGGTATAAGAAGCATCATCCAACCAAAATATTTACACGATGACCTTAACAAAACTACTAATTGGTATCTACGTAGGTCTAGATGTTTTAGCACAGTTCAGCAAGGAAAAAAAAAACTTGACAAACCTCAATCAGTTGGACCTTCACCACGGGCGACGAGCTGGTTACTTGGCTGTCCTCAGTCTTCTATGCAGCGATCCGCCGGAATAATACGCCACATACCTCGGGCCTCCCTCTTCCGGCAGCAGCACGCTCTCTGGTTTTTCCCTTTCGAATGCCCACCTGTTTCGTTTTTTTGGCTCTGCCTTCTCCTACCCTTTCCGTCTTTCCCCTTTCTCGTGGTTCTCTCGTTGATATTTTTTTTGGTACCTTTTTCCCCTTGTTTTCTATGGTTCGCTCTCTCTCTCTGGTTAGTTAGCGTCCAGCCTGGCCCAGCTCCTCTCGACCGATCCATTTTGTGCCATTTGGCCTGCCATTTATCATATATTTCATTTTTGCAATGTTTTTCATGCAGTTTACCATGGGTTAATGCATCCATGTGCTATCTTTAAGATGATGATTTTCCTCATTATTTAAGGTTTACACCCATATAATATATACACACAGTTTACAAAGGTTATGAAATTTGGAAATGTTTAACTAGTATTCACCCTATTGTAAAATGACCAAGAATGAATATATATATATATATTATATATATATATATATATATATATTCATTTCAAAATTAGAAGATATTTATTATATGTATATTCATTATTTTCATTATTTAAAAAATTGATTAAGAAGGTATTTACAATAGTCGTGTAAGGTAATCAAGACAATATTTACCATATTCACATGACTGCACAATTGTTGAGATAATTAACACATTTGCAGAATGAATGGGGGGTCATTACATTCTAAGACCCTAATCTAGATTCTCCAGTGTCATGGAAATTCAACAGAGATGTTACGGCTGCATAATGAGAACCTTGTTTATGGCAAGGATATGCCATTTTTATTATATTTTAAACCTTCTACAACCCACCCTTATGGCTTTGATCATATCCCTAAGCATTTTAAGATGATGACTTCATATTGTGATCACTTTATGTTAGACATTTCCCTGTTTTATCTCATGACAAGCATAAGGGTAAGATGTTTTATTTTGATATGATACCGTGTTGCTTCATTAGTTATATGGCTAGACTTAACCCTTATTTGTAACATGTTAGCTTAGAATAGGTAGGATTGTGTGTCTTGCATACTTGATTTTGCATCCTTCCTTGCTTTATTCATGTTAATTTTCTTGCATAATTGGATCATTTTCTTCTCTTTTTGTAGTTTAATTATAATTTTGATTTTTCCATATCACAGGGTGACAATTAGCACCTTGCCCCTTTTGTTACTAGTAGTTTCTTTAGAGTGATATAGGTAACAAGTCTGCAAACAATAGGGATTGTTAGGATTCTCATGCACTCTTCGTCACATGGATTATTCGCTCTATGATGAGCACGTCCCTGAGCTGGAGTCGGATGTTACCCACCCAAATGGGTAGCTGCTAAGAGAAAAATTGTTCTAACCAGCCAACAGTCCTACAATGATTTACAAATCACTAGCCTCAAAGGCCCTCCATCCATGCTCTTACCAATGCTTCATGACATCTAGCTTACTCACCAAATGAAGGTGGGTCATCTATTATAAGGTACATTAACCACTTTTGTAATCAAGTGTTTTCATTAATGTTTAAGGGCATTCTAATATGGATCACAAGTTGAATTAGATGATAGATCACTTTTGGTTGTACTCTTATTCCCATTTTTCACCTTGGTGGTTATCCTTTACCCCTACTCCTGCGTTACTTTCCCTAAGGATTTTTTTCCATTGTCTAGGAGGGGCACAAACATGAAGCATTAATTGATGTTACGTGTCCATGGTAACCCATACCTAACACTTTTCATCTCTTCCCTTGTATCCATGTCCCATCTTTAGGTTGATCGCTATTTGTGACCAATATCAGATCCTTGTTTTCCTCATTCTTGAGTAGGGGCCTGGAAATTTTGCCCTAAGAGGTTGATGCAGTAGAAAGAAAAGAAAGTGTGTGAGTCATAATGATAAAATGCAAAAAAATGGTTGTGATATAACAAAGTGTGTGGAGAAAATCTTACTCTGAGCTCTACCCCTCTCATTAGCCCTCACTCAGTTCCTTGCTAATGCATGAGCTATCAAATGGAAGGAACTTTGAATATCCAAACCTTGATGAACAATAATTCATGTCATCTTTAAGACATCATTGATGCATAAATAAAGCTTATAACCCGAGTTATGCAATTAAAAGAAAAGTAAGCATGAGGGATGTTAAAATAGGTCGAGGAAAGGGGTAACTTAGGTCACATGATTACCCCCTCTTCACATTATAACTCTCAAGAATGATGGAAGTTCATAGTCATTACACAAAGATTGTGGCATCCTCCACGAAGTATACCCATACCATACCATTAATCAATTGCACCTATTGATTGATGGGTCAACCTAGGAAATGTTCCTCCCCTTAGGGTTGGAGGCACCTAATAGGGACTTTTGATAACACTCCCAGATTTAAGCATGGTAACTAGTTTACAAACCCTAAGCTAGGAAAACATTTGAAGATGATATTTGTGTGAAGTACTTTAGTGCCTTTTGCATTGGATATGGCCTACTATAATACTTTTAAGGTTATTTTACGTGTGATGATGATCTCACTTGATTTTGAGTGTATGTTTCAGATGCTTTCTCCCAAGTACAAACACCATCCCTTAAGGGATTGTTTGAGACTTCTCCAACACTTCAGAGAGTATGTTCAACCCCACTTGAGGACCCCTCAAGGCACCATAGTTGCATTAGCCACTTTATGAGGAGCATTGACTTAGGATGTAACTAACATTGATGATGCCCTCTCTCTAGACCATGGAATGGTGCACATTGAAGCCAGGACATTGCCTCGAAGGAAGATGTACACCATAGGCCACAAGACACCCCCAAACTAGCATTATACCTTCTTAATGGATGTTTCCTTGTTTCTAGACTAGTTTGATGATGATGATGACTTGAGATCCCTCGACAAGGGATGGTACACCTTTTCTGGATGATGACATTATGCCCTAGCATTATGAAATTGCCCTCATAAGGCTAGGAGTGATGATGCGGGATTAGTTGATGATGACATTTGATAAGGAGGATTTTGTTTCATTAATGGACACCTTGTAGACGAGGAGACAAATTGAGTGAGGAGCACTATTTTGACACATCCATGGCATATTTTGATGGAGACCTTCAACTTTAGAGGACGATGTCACCCTTGGAGGCCCTTATGCTCACACATGTCGGCTAAAATAAGGCTTTTTGTTATGTTTCATCATTGAGATAGCTATCTATTAGTTCAGCTTGTGACCTACTTAACTTGTAATCACATAAATTACTATTTTTAGGGTTTTTAGTCAATTTTACTCCTAAATCGACTTGGTTCCCTCCTATAAATAGAGGGAAGTGGATTTAAGGAGAGATCATTGCCACACACACTCATTACTCATTAAGAGAGAGTGTGCACTAGCCTTCTTTTCTCTTGGAACCAATGGAGCATTGACGTAGCAAATTGTTTGTTAAATTTCCTAATACCGACTCAAATTATTCCTAGCAATTTATTTATTTAGCCAAATAAATTCTGAATTACTAAAAAATAAAATCACTGTTATTTTAACATCTAGAAATATAGAAGAATGAAGTACAAACCAGCTCTACTGCCTATCGGGAAAGGAGCTTACAGGATTGTCTGCTTTGTAATGAACTCTGAGACAAAAGAGCAAGTTTCCATCAAGAAGATAGCCAATGCCTTTGACAATCGCATAGATGCAAAACGAACTCTTCGGGAAATCAAGTTGCTCCGACATATGGATCATGAAAATACGGAACAGGCAAATTTCCTGGGGATGTCGAACCATGCATGGATGGACCTAGTTGTTTTCTTGGGGATTCGAAATCGCACCCCAAATTTGGTGCACATTGCAACATTTTGGGCTTCGATATGGTCAAACCCCCCTCAACCAGAAATCTATGTAGCAGATTGCCCCTTGAAATGGTCAGATCTGAATCAATCTTTTCAGGTCCGAGTGTTCCGACAGCTCGATGACAGGAAGGAACTGGCGGAGGTTCGTGGCAAAGCAAGAGTGGGGGCAAATTTGATAGACATCAGCCCTCCTTTGCAGAACGACACAATATTGAACGTTGCAAGGCTAGAAGATCCATCAGATAGCCCATATATGGCGAAGCAAGAACCAGATAGAGATTTGATATGCATAGATCCGTCAGATCTGGACACCTGGGCAACAGATCGAGCCCTTTCTCAGACAGATCCACACTCTACCAAGGCGAATCTGATACAAATTTTCATCAAAATGTTGGAAGGCAGGCATATTTGCTAAAGGATCTAGAAGGGGAGGAGGATCCAGGATCTAAGGTATAAAATTCAGAACCACCTTGGTATACCAGCATGTAGGCAAAATTTGATCTACTCAGGTCTCAGTTTACAGGATAACTACACACTTCAGGATTATGGCATTACTACAGACTCAACCATCATAATCAATCTGCATCTACGGGGTGGATGCTCTGGAACCAGCTCAAAGAGCACAGGTTCTTTTAAGGATGCAATCAAAGGTTAGGAAAAAGCACAAACCAAACCAACAACACTGCCTGAGCTATCGAGGCCCCACATTGTGGAACAAAAACCTGAGAATCCTGCTCTCACCATCGCAGTGCCTGAGGTAAATGATCTGTACTCAAATCTCTATTCCAAATCAATTATGTGTAGATTTAATGGATTTTGGCCTAAATCTGATGTTTTGCACCAATGGATATATGTTGCATGGTCACCAAATTATGAAATATACTTATGCCCCAAGGGGTTTTTTATAGTCATACTTAGAACAGAACAGGAAAGGGAACACATCCTCAATAAGGAACCATGGTTCTAGGGCAATGCAAGGCTCTTCATGACCCCTTGGTTTCCAGAATTCGATGCCAACACAATGGTGGTATCAAAGATGCTAGTTTGGGTCAGGTTGCACAACCTTCCATTACACTTCTAGCATCGTAATGTTTTAATAGCCATAAGGAATACCCTGGGAAAGTTCCTAAAGATTGACAGGGACAGACTTACAAGGGTAATATTTACTTTTTCCAGAATATGCGTTGAAGTAGATCTTAGCTAGGGACTACCAGACAATATAACATTGAATTTCAATAATACACAGTGGATTCAACCTTTAGATTACGAAAATATAGCATTTTGTGTCATAGATGTCTACAAACAGGCCACCTCCATAGTGCCTGTCCACAAGCAAAACAAATCCCCAAATGGAACAAGAAACAACAAAGAAAGCCAAAAGGATGGCAATATACAGCCCCCTTGGATGAAGAAGCAGACATAGAGGAGACAACAGAATACAAAGTAGAAATGGATGTTCAAAAAGTCCAAAACAACACACTAAAGGAAGAGAAAGACCCAAGTAACCCTTTGCAGCGACAAGAACCCCAGCCAACAGGAACGGAAATAGCTGGCAACAAGCGAACACACGGATTAGAAGGATCTGATTATGACAAAGACTCTCCCATAAATACAAATGAACATCAGTTATCCATTATAACAACCACCCCCAACACTGGAGGTTGGCGAAAGGTGAAGAAAAAGAAAGGGAGAAAAGAATAGTATTTTATTTTTTATTTTTTGTTGTTGTTTGTTTTCTGTGAAAACAGAAACAGACCATATGCATATGCTTTTTAGCATCTACAACATGTAATTTTGTCTTATGAATAAAATTACGATTTTTCAAAGGGGAAAAAACACCTAGAAATATATGTAGTGGAAATAAAAATTCAAAGAGATCATTCACACATTACAATAGATAAAATAATTCACCCATAAAAATTCTTTGTCATTTATTCATTTGGAAAATTAGGTTTTTTGACCCACGGAGTATTACAAGAAAAATACATTAATTGAAACGTGTAACTCGGTCTGTGTTATGAATAAATATATAGGAAATAATGTAAAATAATGTAAATGATAATAATCATAAATAATGATTAGTTAAACTAGTAATTAGGTTGAAGAGGCATGTCTAAATGAGACATGACTCTCATGAAGAGGCACCTACTTGGTATATAAACAAGCCTCTCATTCTCATTGTATCAATCATTATTATTCACACATTTTTATATAATATTTGTATCCTCGTGGATATCTTTATATTCCAAGTCTTTTGGAGTAATTAATTTGTAGAAGGAACTTTGTTCACTTCATTTGATATCAGAGTTGTTCGATCCTCTGTCTGCAATCGTTGCATAGAGCCAGTCTGATCCGGCCTTTGGCCATTAATATTCATCAACCTTGTTGTCGTCACAATTGAAGCATTTCGCTGCAAGCTGTTGGAGTTTCTCCATTTTCGCCAATTGGCCCTTAGCCATTATATCTATATATAAATAATATATTATATATATATATATATATATATATATAATATATATATATATATATATATAATATATATATATATATATATTATGAAAAAAGAGAGATATATATATATATAATAAAAAAAGAAGAAGATAAAAAAAAGAAGAAAAAAAATAATGATAAAAAAAAATTACAAAACAAAAACCAAGAAGGCGCCGCATAAAAATTTGGTCTACCGCCACAGCGTTTATTCGTCCAACACAACCACTAGCCAGGGCGGACACAGCGTAGCTCGACTAACTGTCTTCGTTGTAGCAGCATAGACAACCGACATTTACCTTTGCTCGCTTATTAACATTCAATACATTGTTATGTGTTGCTGCCAAACTGACCTGCGTCGCCACCAAAACGGCCGCACTCAACATCGGGTTGTCGCTTACGGCTCAGGCACACTGTTTGGCTCATTGTCGCAGCACCCTACACCATTGCATCGCCGCAACTTTTCCCGTCCGTCGGAAACCCACTACTACCTGTGTCCCCAGCGCTTCGTCTCACGCGCCTATATTCCCTATGCTTCTCGTTGTCGTCCCTTCCACCAACTCATTGCCCACCACACAAGCTCCTCCCCATCTCATTCCTGTCTTTCCCGTATAGGTCTCGTACCAATAATATCCTTATCCATACATGAGTCAAATGACCCATGCCACACAATTCAAACGACGTCTCTCAACAAACCTTGTCGTTTAGGAAAATATGAGTTAAGAATTAAAAAAAAAAAAAAAAATATTAAGTGAATTTTAATAAAGATAATACACCCTAAGGTTCCATTTGAGGTAATTAGAAATAACAAGGTTTCATTTATTGTAATTATAAATAAATAAAAGTAGATTAAAAAGTATTTAATATTCAAGAAGCAAAAATGGAACCTAATATAGAAATGAAGGCCAAAAGATTCCTAGAAACCTTACCTAGAGATGGTAAAGCGTTATTTAACATTAAAGGAACTCTTGCAGGAAAAGATATTATTTCTATTTCTCTGGCAGAAGATACAAATTATATAACACCTAAAATTGCAAACTAATTAGTGATCCAGGAGTCAAATATAACTGAAAAATTAGACTTTTTTGGCAATAAAAAATATGACATAACCAATTTACAGTTAAACATTGAACATTATACATTTGTATCGCAATTCTCAGTTCACACCCTATGGAACAATCAAGGTGACATTATTTTGGGATTATCTTGGATGGAAACAGTGGGATTTGTCATCTTAAATACGAAGAAAAAGTTCCTAACATTTTCTTACAAGAAGAAGAAAATAACATATCAAGATGTTACACTGAAACCAAATTTAGTAACGCTAGAAGATATATCATATATTTCAAAATTAATTTCTCAAGAAGGTAAAAAAAAAGTATTACAAAATATGCAAAATGAAATTGACAAAATCACTGTTGATAGAAATGAAGAAGTCTTGCGACTTAGGGATCATAGTGAAAAATTACTAACACAAATTAAGAAGCTTAAAAAGGACAAAAAATCATTAACTGACAAGTTAGAGAAACTTAATCAAGAACTATCGAAGTCTCTAGACATAACAGTCCATATTGAAGATAAGGGAATTAATACCGAACCAATCAATAACAGAACTCAAGAAGAGGATCAATTAGTGGAAGGAAAAACACATTCACATGTTACAATCTAGACGATGAAAATTCCAAACAAAGATTATGTACCTAACTCAAAAATCGTAGTACCAGAAGGAAATCAAAAAATTTCCACACACCTAATAAGGGGAAATCAAACAAAAAAGGGTTCCCTATCGACATCTGAATCATGAGAGTAGACAAATCAACAAAGCTACGTATCGGGACCATTCAAAATAAAAACAACAAACTGATGTTCCAGAGAATAGTGATGTAACCTCAATCCAGTCCTATGATGACAAGTCGTTACAAAATTTTGGTGATCAAAATATTCCACATAAGATTAATCTAGGATGGTCTGATCCCTTCTCAGTGCGATAGTTTTGTTTGTCACTTAGAAGATCATATCAGCTTGTATCGATGAAGATGATTGTTTTGAGATAGAAAGACAATCAACGCTGAAAAAGAGATCAAGCCTTTTTCATTAACAAGCTTTGAGGAGAAAGCTTTTTGAAGATGAAGACAATGTTATGAATAAATATATAGGAAATAATGTAAAATAATGTAAATGCTAATAATCATAAATAATGATTAGTAAAACTAGTAATGAGGTTTAAGAGGCATGTCTAAATGAGACATGACTCTCCATGAAGAGGCACATGCTTGGTATATAAACAAGCATCTCATTCTCATTGTATTAATCATTATTATTCACACATTTTTATGTAATATTTGTATCCTCATGGATATCTTTATATTCCAAATCTTTTGGAGTAATTAACTTGTAGAAGGAGCTTTGTTCATTTCAGTCCCCGCCAGATGAATTTGGCCCAAGGATTTCGACCTCCTGGAAATCGACTTTTGAAGTTTTTCTCGAAGGAAACTAACCTTTGCACCCACCAACTCAACCCTGACAATTCGTCCTCCCTAACAACTGTGCTTCACTCCAGCAACTCGACCCAACAATCTCCACAACTCGGGCTCCTGGATTCACCATCGAATTCTCCTATACTTCTCTTCCTCTCCATTCCTGTCTCTTTAGCCACTTGCACTAGAGAAAATTGTTTTCCCTTCTTGTGTTCGCACACTTGTGACTTCACCTCTTCACTAGGCTTCTTTAATAATCTTCATTAAGCCCAAATCCCTAACCCTAATCTCCCTTCTAGAAGATACTAGAGATCAATGGTTGAGATTATTTATGAGTCACTCAAATAATTAAATTATTTATCCTTAAAAAATGACTTAATAATCCAAAATAATTAATTGGCTTTAATTATTGTACTTTTCCTAAGTTAGAGTTAGGAAAGAAGACATAAAACACTTACCCCACCAAGCAAGCATCTAAAGAAGCAATAAATCATCTTCCACATGCTAAGACACAACTTGTGCAAAAGACCTTCCAAAGCTACCACAAGGTTCAATATTGTTTAGGGGAGGATATTATTGCTTGGAGGGATTTTCTCTTGAACCAATGAAATGATTCTATGGTGAATTATGTTATTTTATCGTATATTCTTCCATTTTGAAAATATTGTAGAATTAGGATTTCAATGAAATTTTCATCTCAATGTATTGAACCTTTTATGGCTTTAATAACATCTCCTTTCCAAAATTATCACCAAGCACCCACCAAGGAAACTTAGTATAGCATTCCTCGAACTTAAATCTTCAATTGATTGAAACCCAACCCACTAGGGTTTAGAGTAAGAGGTTTTCTCTCTCTTAGCTCACTCCAACCAAGTCTTTTGTCATTGAACTTTCCCTTTGACTCCATATACCTGGGATTGATAAAGGCACTAGTCTACTTTGTATATCAATCTTTTACAAAAAAATAAAACCCTAAATTTTACTTTTTTTGTTTTACTTTTTTAAGAGTAAGTCAGGGTTATGTTACGAAAAAATATGCATTAAATAGAATAAAATATCTTAGATATCATATTCCTAGTTTTAGGCTTTGCATCTACTATTAAATGGGAAAAGAAAAATATCATTTTGCATGCAATTTTCAACCACCTTTTTAGGGTTAACGTTTAGAATTTAGTTGTTGTTTTATGCATTTTCAGCCATTGAAAAATTGTCGCAACTTGTTCTTGTGTTTACTTATGCGATAGCCTTGCTTATTTACTGTTTATCATTAATTGAAGGTTATTTTGTTACCGTTGCCATAATTTTTGCATGTTATAAATTGTTCTTACTAAAAACCCTAATCTATAGCAACAATCATTAATTTAAAGGTAACATATGTTTGGGCACTATTTGAGCATCTCCAAGACTATTCTAGCCCTCTAGACTCAGCCTATGTCATTTGAACTTGTTACTTCATCTCACTCAGAGTCCTACCTTATTGAATATTATTTCTTAGGTATATATTTAGCAAAATCCTTGGAGGGTATTAGCCTGGGAATTCTTAGGTTACCTAATCTTCGAGATCTATTAGGGAAGCCTCCCTTTTAGGGATAACATCCATCCACAGAATAGCAGGAGAGAAACTAGTAAGGTCACATTGGTGGTTGGTCCCATTGTTGCCTTTGATCTAGAGTGTCAATGGTGGTTGATCCCATTGTTGCCCTTGATCTAGAGTTTTTAGTGAGGCCTTGCACTAAGGTGCTAGATTTTGCAGCAACAAGAATCAATGACCCTGAGATGCCTCATCAAAGGAATTGGTCCATGCCACATTTCATATGGAGTCTTATTTCTAAGATCATGAGATGCACGCCTATTTTTAACATATATTGCACAAAGAACCGCATCAACCCAAACATCAACTTCACATTTTTGAAAAGCATCATGGTATGAACCATATTTTAGAGTCATGTTCATTCTTACAACTACATTCTATTAAGAATTGTATGGAAAATATGGTTTGATTTTGAATCCCGTGTTGGAAAAAATAGTTTTCAAGCTCATCAAATGTATATTCATCTCCATTATAAATATGAAGAGTGTCAATACGTGATTGTGCTTCGTTTTGAATCCATACATGAAAAATTTTAAAGATTCAAAATCCTGAGATTTATATTTCAATAAGTACGCACAACACATCTTGGTGTAACCATCAATAAAATACATGATATATTTATTTCCATTAGCAAATCAAACAAGCATGCGGCCACACAAATTAGAATGTATAAATTCAATTTTTCTACATGCTCGGGAAGTGGAATCATGGAAAGCTTTTTTGGTCTGTTTTCCAAGGACACAAACATCACATTGTTTCAATTTTGTAGGAATAGTAGAAAAATTAGAAACACCATTCTTTTTCAACAAGCAAAGGTTGTCCATTCTTTTTCAACAAAGGTTGTCGTAATTGATGTGTCCAAATCTAGCATGCCATAGAAGACTAGATGGAATTGTACATTGATAATGGTGAATGAGGTACGAAAAATTCTATGCATGAGCAAATGTCCCTTTCAACTTCATCAATATTTTGTCCTCCACTCCAGCCATAACAACCATGTTGTCGAAATCCTTCCTTATTTCAACTTTCCCTTCAAAGATACAAATTGAGTGGCCTTGTTGAATGTGAACAAAAGACGACAAGTCCCTTCATATGTCCAAAAGATAGAGCACATCATGCAGAAGAAAATCCGAGAATCGAAGCAATTTAAGCATGATGGTGTCAATTCCTATAAGTTTTAAACTTTATTTATCTGCAAAATAAATCATATCATCTGTATTGTCGCTAAAATCTTCAAAGAATCTCCTAAATAGCATGCATCATGTTGCACCTGTGTCAAGCAGCCATGCATCTCTCCAAGAAGCAAATGAAGTGTGGAAAAATATTTAGTTGCTCCAATATTGCAATGAAAAACAATGTAATGAGCAGATTTAGGTGCTTTACCCTTCACCAAATCTTGTGTTTTACCTTTTGTCCTATTTTTTATCTTGCTTGTCTTTTATCTTGTCCCAAGGGATTCTACATGTCTTTGCCTTATGCCCATTTTGGTCGCAATAGACATAATGAAGATCGAATCTCTCGCCTTTTGATTATGTCTAACCCCCTTGCCTCTAAAATTCTTTCTTCTATGTCATCTTTTACCCCCATCTCCTCTTGAAGAATCATATGATTGATTATTTCCTTTATGAGTAAGGAACACAATCTCTCCAGTGGGATGAGATGTCTTAGGTCAAATGAAATGGATTTCATTTGGTCACTAAATTGCAAGAATTTAAGATAGTGGGAATAAGTAGAATAAAGAGGCTCGATGAAGGTTGTGGGAAAAATACCTAAGTTCACTTTGATGGCATCTATGTAATGTATGATGGATTTGATCTCAAAAGCTAAAACCATGGCACCACCATCCTTCAACTCCATGTTGAAGAGATTCACCAATAGTTGCACGAGCTCTAATTTTGAGTGTGAATCATACAAATCATTTAATTTCTTTCAATTAACATAAGAATCTTTAATGGAAACAATATGGCGATTCACCTCTTCACTTATTGTTGCAGCGATCAAGGCATATGATTTCTTATCTTTGTTCTTCCATATGGAAAACTCCTTGTTTGATGTAGGCTTGTTATGTCATTGTCCTCCTCTCCTTTACTAGTGTCAACCTCTCCTTCATAAATGCAATTCCACAAATCATTAAATATTCGAGTGTGTTTAACCCTTATGGACTATTCTGGGTAGTTTTCCTTGTTAGTCAACACTATACCAACAATGGAGATGAAAAAATGCATCCTCTAATAGAACCTTGAGTTGAAAAGAAGGGTTTTGAGATGTTCAAAATGCCACCAAACTTGCACTTAAGAGATATGAGTTGATCTACAGGAATCAAGGGTTCCATTGGGAGACTCGGAGCTTGTACTGTATGATTCATGGAAGAGGGATGAATTAGATCCAAAACTTTGATTCTATAAAAGTCAATTACTTTTTCAAGTCCATATGATCGAACTAAATTGGGACAAGGTAATATTGATAAAGCCAATTTACAAAAATCACACTCATAAAAGCAAAAGGTTGGTTGGTCGCACTCATAAAAATTCAAATCCTTTTTTCATGTTCACTCTCATATCTTTCCATGAAGGCTCACATCCATAAATGGAAAGGTAATCACACCAATATAAATGAAAAATTGTAATTGTTGGAGTGATGGGGACTTACATTTTTTGCAGGGAAGGTATATCATACTACCTTGAGGGAAGACCCACTAAACCAATTTGGATGAAGACCTGTGAGCTTTTCTATTCAAATATCAAACATTAAAACAAGAACAAAACTCATTCTCAACATTCAATAGATCTGAAAATGATTTTTCAATGCCTCCACTAGAGACGATCCAAAATTGCATTTAATTAACCCAACAATCTAGAAGAGTTGAGTGCCAACACTACATTCAATCCACCCGACAATGTAGAAGAGTCGAGTGTAAGCATTACAACGCCAAAGTCATTTCCATGTGCAAGCAAAAAAAAAAAAAACTGAGTTAGAGCCTCAGAGTTGGTAAGATGCAAACACAAAATCAGAGTGGTGCAATGACAGGAGAATAAA
This sequence comes from Pinus taeda, assembly GCA_000404065.3. Classification (NCBI taxonomy): domain Eukaryota; kingdom Viridiplantae; phylum Streptophyta; class Pinopsida; order Pinales; family Pinaceae; genus Pinus; species Pinus taeda. Next base: position 79,146 of record APFE030788587.1, read on the forward strand.
AAGGCATGCGAAAGAGAGCCTAAAACAAGAGAGAGCTAGTGGGGGATTTTGGATTGCACTGAGAGCCCACAAAGGAAATGGGTGTGTTAGAGCCTCAAAGTTGGTAAGATGCAACACAAAATTAGAGTGGTGCAATGACAGGGGACTAAAAGGGCATGCAGAAGAGAGCCTAAAACAAGAGAGAGCTAGTGGGGGATTTTGGATTGGACTGAGAGCCCACAAAGGAAATGGGTGTGTTAGAGCCTCAAAGTTGGTAAGATGCAACACGAAATTAGAGTGATGCAATGACAGGAGAATAAAAAGGCATGCAAAAGAGAGCCTAAAACAAGAGAGAGCTAGTGGGCGATTTTTTATTGGACTAAGAGCGCACAAAGGAAACGGGTGTGTTAGAGCCTCAAAGTTGGTAAGATGCAACACAAAATTAGAGTGGTGCAATGACAGGAGAATAAAAAGGTATGCGGAAGAGAGCCTAAAACAAGAGAGAGCTAGTGGGGGATTTTGGATTGGACTAAGAGCCCATAAAGGAAACGGGTGTGTTAGAGCCTCAAAGTTGGTAAGATGCAACACAAAATTAGAGTGGTGCAATGACAGGAGAATAAAAAGGCATGCGAAAGAGAGCCTAAAACAAGAGAGAGCTAGTAGGGGATTTTGGATTGGACTGAGAGCCCACAAAGGAAGCGGGTGTGAAAGAAAGCATACAAGGAAACCTAAAATGGGTACTAGCACCAAGCAAAGAAACGACAGGAGAATAAGTGGTCAAGACTGCTCATAATGGTAAATAGGTAGTTCTGAGCAAGAATCATGGACTTAGAACCTAGCTCTAATGCCAATGATGGGTGGAGGAATATGTTGTGAAACCAGCTCACAAAAAGATAGAAAAGAGATATAAGCTCTGCAGTGTCATGATCCGGATTATCCATAGTTTTTTGTTTATTTTGTCGACGTTTCAAACCCCAAAGGGGGTCCATCATCAGGACTAAATTAGATCAAAGAATGAAAGCTTTTTATTGAGAGAAGATTCCAAGGACCTGGGTATAAATAAACTAAGAACCCTAATTTTTATAAAGAAGCTGACACCTTATTTATTTTTATTTATTGTTATTGTTATTGTTATTTTATTGTTTAATTAATTAATTAGAATAATTATTTGTCTTGATCATTCCTATTTTAATTCAAAAATAAGTTTTAATTTATTAATTTAATTTTATTGATTAGTTAGATATAAACTCCTTAGAATTCAACTTCTTTGAGGGGGCAACCTCTTTTACATTACACAAATGAACAATTATTGGATGATACAAATGACAAGACCTCCTTTTTATATATAGGAGTCTAAGGGGTCATAATATAATCAGAGCCAACATAACAATAATAATGTAAAGGCAGAATAATAACAATAGCGGGCTTCTATGGGGCACAATAATAACAATATGGGGACTACATGGGCACAACAATATAATAAGGGGGTTGTACTAATAACAATAAGGGGTAACACTAGTAGTATAGGGACCTAACATGCCCCTCTCCTTCAAAAAGTGTTGTCCTCAACGCTTGAGTAGTTCTTAACACTTTTTATAAAATTCTTGTCCTCGCAAGTGGAATCTTCAGTGGGTAAGTTCTTCCACTTGATGACATACTTTGAAATTCATCGATTTTGTAGTTGTCGGGTTCTTGTTTCTATGACTGCTCCAGGTTCCAATATGATTTTTCCTTCCTCGTCAAGTTCTGACAATATTGTTTGAACTGGGATCTTCTACAACTTTTGAATGAGTGGCCACACTTCTTCGTCCTTCTTCCATTCACCCCTTGCTTCGTTTACCCAATCTGGTTGGATAATAGAAATAACACAAAACAATGCTTCCACATCCTCATCCTTTCTTAAGAGTGCATCTGCAACAACATTTTTCTTCCCTTTTTTGTAGATGATTTCAAAGTCATAACCCAACATATTTGTGACCCATTTTTTCTATTCTTCTAAAGATAATCCTTGTTCTAAAAAATATTTAAGACTATCATGATCCATTTTTACCTTGAAGTGTCTTCCCATTAGGTAAGGTCGCCATTTCTTAAGTGCATGTAGTATTGCCAACATTTCCTTCATATAAATAGCTTGCTTGAGATGTATCTATAAAATTACCTAATCACCTATATCAAAACTTCTTTCACTACGATGTTAATCTACCTGTTATTTCATTTGATTATCCACCAAAGTGGCGTTATCATTTAAAAGTTGGAGAACTTGTTGTTGATGCTTGATGTGATATTTCACTGCTTGAATCTTTTTCTTCTTGATATGTCCTTCTATCTTGAGAGTTTGAGGAGTGGTAATTTCTTCCAATGTATTACAAGATATTGTTTGATTCATTTCTTGATGCTCGATGTGATCTTTCACTTCTTGAACATTTTTCTTCTTGATATGTCCTTCTATCTTGATAGTTTGAGTAGTAATTCCGGCCAATGCATTACGAGATATGGTCGGATTCATTTCTTCTTTCTCGATGTGATCTTTCACTTCTTGAACCTTTTTCTTCTTGATATGTCCTTCTATCTTGAGAGTTTGAGGAGTGGTAATTCTTGCCAATGCTTTACAAGATATGGTCGGATTCATTTCTTCTTTCTCTGGGGTTGGTTCCTGGTGTATATTCTCTTCTTTTGATGTTTCTTGATCCTTTTCTTCCTCCTCTTCATAATTTATGTAAAATAACTTCTTCTCAACACACTTATGACCTTAAGTGTATTTGCTATCACGATTGTAATAAAGCCCTTTTTCTCTTTTTTCTTCCAATTGTTGTGGTGTAAACCTTGTAGGTTGTGGAAGGCTAGGAGAAAAACCACTTCCATAATTATAGTCGTGAGTGGTGAGATTCCCTATTTCCATAATTTCGCTTTAAATTTTTCTTGCCAACCTAAATGCCTTCCCCAATGAATCAGGTTCCCAAAGACGAATCTCATGTTGAATGTTATCCTTTAAAGTCCCTATGAAGACATCAATCCTTTACTTCTCTGGAATATCATTTACCCTTATATTCAATTTTTGAAAGTCCTTAATGTGCTCTGTCATTGAACCCTTTTGTTTGAGATTTATCAATTGGCTAAAGAAGGTGTTTCTCTTTGTATCCTCATAATGTGTTATCATTTCCTCTTTAAAATTGGCAACTAGGGCAAAACTTCATGTGGGTCATCTTATTCATGGCTGATAATATTTTTATTAGATTCCTCTCGTCGAGAGGTGTAGGATTGATATAAGGATCATCCGATTCCGATAAGTATTCATGGAGATATGAGTTTATTTTGATTATGGAATTATTATCAAGCCGACCTACAACTCATGTAGGCTCAGAAGCTTAACAGTCACATCTATTCAAACACCAACGTTGTGTATAAATATAGGAGGAATTTTCCTCATTTGCACTCACTCTTCTCATCACATCTCTCTCTCTCTACTGCGCAGAAATGAGTCTCTTCTCTACTGTGTAGAAATGGGTCTCTCTCTCACACATGTGAAGCCGGAAGCTGTTGAACTCGAAGGTGCAACTGCAGATCCAAAGATTGACCTGCGTGGCCTAGAAGATCTCCTCTTTGGAACTGCGCTGTAGGTTCATCTAAACCTCCTCTGAAAGCTGCAACTTTTGGTGGTGGAATGAAGTCAATCCGATGAACGGTTTGCAAGATATCGA
>APFE030788587.1:107569-138972 GCA_000404065.3 Pinus taeda
GATTTATGACCATCAATAACTAGGTCAACATATATCTAGGAATTCATAACCATATCATATGTCCAACAACATTAATACATCTCACCTAGACCAAGCAAGGGTTTCAATCAACAGAACATATCTATACATGATTAGATTTCATCATCATGCAAATACATTTCATATCATGTGTTAGTCAAACCCAACTTCACAACAATATCAAATAAGAGTTAGACGCACAATCATTTTGATTACACTAGGGTTTGATCAGAAAAACACACACATACCAAAGAAAACATTTTTAAGACAATCTAAGGGTCTTGCTCACACATTCCACCTATTGACGGTGTTGGATCCACCAACATGTCAAGGGATCTCCCCGGTAAGAAGTCCCAACTAGACCTCAGACCATTTGGTGTAGGAGTCCCAGCAATGGGTCGTATGGTATCGCTTTGACCGCGGTTGCAGTGAAAGGCAAGTAAGATGTCCCTGTTGGTGGCAAGGGTGTGACATGCGTAGCAAGCCAAGGAAGGTGTATGAATAGTTCTATCACACCGAGGGAGGGATGAGTGCACCCCTTGGAAACCTATGTAAACACGCAACTTGGAAGGGAACACACCAGCAAAGATGCATCACAAGCTGGAAGGAAGGCGAACCTGTAGAAATTTCACCGTAGATCACCTGATAATGCAATATACTAAAGCAAAATACTTGATCTACTTCTGCAAACAAACTTGTGGAAGCTTAATGGATTTTGAGCAAGATCAAATAGAACACATATAACAGAGAATAAGAAATCAATCACACATGAACATAGAAGAATACTCTAGGGAAAGCCTCAGCTAAAAACCTTGATCTCTGTATTATCATACAAGTGGAAATATCTTAGGATTACACAAAGCTTTAGCTCACAAGTTATCCAGCTCTCAGTACAATCCCTCACTGCTGCTCATAGACAAAATAGACAACACATATGCCTTCCTTCAGTCCTCCAAGCCTCCTATTTCCTTGCACAGTTTCTCCTAGGTCCTCAAGCTGCCACCTGTGTGTAATTGCCTCACACACTGCTCACCAAACTTAGAAATAATTGCCAATCCTCAAGGAAAGAATTCCTTCTGCATGCAAGAGATATCCTCATGGGAATATTCCTGCAACTGATAGTACATTGTCCCATCCTTTGATCTCAACTGGGTCTCTGTCTGAACTGACATGCATGAGTTACTTATGAGAGAATATTTAGTTATCTGAAGTACACTAGTTGCATGCATGCATGAATTGACTAACTGAACTCACAATCAGTTCCACAAATTGATGGAACTAATCTAACTGGACTTAACTCAGTTAACTGAGCTAACTAATTACAACTCAAAGTACAACTCATCCTGATCTCCTTAATTAAGGGATAACTTCCTCAATCAAAGGGATAATTGTTGCATGTCTTCACATAGACCTCATGTTTGATTTTCTCTTACTAATTAATTCAAGATGAATTAATTTATTATTTTACAAACAACTGCTGAGCTCAAATTCGAATTTTAATTCACAACTTTAACTTAGGGACTAATTAAAATTGGAAAGTATCCCAAAATTCTATTTATAGCAATGCTATTTTTATCATCTATATTTAACATTTCTTGTTGCTATTTTCAACACTCCCCCTCAACAAGAAAGGGATTATCTGTCACCATGATCCTGTCTTTATGGAACTCGAATTTGCATTTTGACAATGCCTTAGTCAAAATATCTGCATCCTGCTCCTCAATCGAAACATACTGCAACAACATGATCCTCTTCACCACACAGTCTTGAAGATGATGATATCGGATATCGATGTGCTTGGACCTGTCATGAAATACTGGATTCTCAGAGAGTTTGATACAACTCTGATTATCGCAATAGATCACATTTGGATCCATCCTCTGATCAAACAATCCAACTAGACTTTTTCGCATCCAAATGGCCTCACATGTTGCCTGGCTTGCAGCCATGTATTCAGCCTCTGCTGAGCTAAGTGCAACTGATCTTTGTTTCCTGTTGTACCAAGAAACTGCAGTTGAACCAAGGTTGAAAATTCCTCTTGAAGTGCTCTTCCAATCTGATGGACTCCCTACCCAATCTGCATCTGTGAAGCCCTGAAGCTTCACTCCCTCTGTTCGTCTGTACCATAATCCATACTGAGATGTGCCTCTGAGGTATCTCAGCACATGCTTAGCTGCCTTCCAAAACAGTTGGTAGGCTGAACCATAGCTTGACTCAACTGGTTCACTGCAAAGCACAAATCTGGTCGTGTGTTCACTAAATACATCAATGAACCCACAAGGTGCCGATACACAATAGCAGTTACTGCCTCACCTGAAGTAGCATCCTCCTTCCTCCAATTACCTGCTAGAGGAGTCTGCATGGACTTGCACTTCTCCATGTGGAATCTCTTGAGTATCTCATTAGCATACTTGCCTTGAGACACAAACACTTCCCCATCTTTCTGCCACACTTCCATGCCTAGAAAAGTAGTGCATGAGACCCATGTATTTCATTTTGAACTCTCTTGCAAGGTCCTCCTTGCAAGACTTGATCAACTAATCACCACCTGTTAATATTAAATCATCAACATAAAGAACAATGATCAATGGCTTACCTTCTACCATGGTGTGGTATAGGTTCGCATTCGCTTCACTCTTTGTGAAGCCCAACCGGGTGAAATAGTTGTCGATCCTAGTGTACTAAGCACAAGGTGCTTGCTTCAGCTCGTACAAAGCTCTCTTGAGTCGGCACACATGCGACTCACGATCGAAGGTATCAAATCCTTTCGGCTGCTCTATGTACACCTCTTCCTCAATCTTGCCATTGAGGAATGCAGTCTTCACATCCATCTGATGGATCTTCCAACCCATCTATGTTGATAGTGCTAACATCGATCTGATAGATAAGTACCTTGCTACAGGAGCAAAAGTCTCATCATAGTCGATCCCCTCAACCTGTGAGAAACCACGGGCAACAAACCTTGCCTTATGTTTCTCCACACTACATCAATTGCTTGTTTTACCTTGTAAAGCCATCGGGAACTCACCACTGACTTGTTCTCTGGTCTTGGAACAACATCTCAAACACTGTTATGAACTATGGAGTTGTACTCCTCCACCATAGCATCAACCCAAACTGGATGCTGCATTGCTTCCTGGAAGGAAGATGGTTTGGTCTCTATACATTCCCCAACTAGGGCCATGTACCCAGTGTACCGCTCAAGTGACCTCCTTTGTCTGTGCTGAGAAGATGGCTATCCCACATTCTCTCTTGCATCCATCAACAATCTGTCATCTTCCCTTGAGCATTTATGCCCATCTCTGTAAAACTCTACATGAGGGGATGTCTCCACTCTTGGATCCTCTGCATGTCGCTGCTCCGCATCAGTCTAAGGCTCCTCCTCCTTAGGAACCAAAAGTTCCTCCTCTGCATGCAACTTGAGCTCCCTCTCAAGTGAAACTCGCATGGCCTTCTCCTCGTCGAACTTTAGATCTCTGCATACCATTGTCCTCTGACTGGTAGGCAAGAACACCCGATAGTTGTGGGGTGTATCAGTGTACCCCACAAGTATCCCCAACTCAGCTGTTGGCTCTAGCTTCTTCCGAGCCCACAAGTATCCCCAACTCAGCTGTTGGCTCTAGCTTCTTCCGAGCATCTTTGGTCACATGGAAAAACACTGATGAGCCAAAGATCTTGAAGTGACACACATCCGGTCTCTTCCCAGAGAAAGCTTCCTTTGGTGTCTTCATCCCCGGTGTCTGATGTAGGCTTCTATTATGCAAGTATACCGCTGTATTGCATGCCTCAGCCCACAAATGAAGTGGTAGGCCTTGGTCATGCAACATCGCCTGAGCTGCTCCCATAATCGTTTTGTTCTTCCTTTTGGCCAACCCATTTTGCTGTGGGTTATGGGGTGCTGTCAACTCCCGTTTAATTCCTTCTGCTGCACATAAGTCCTTAAACTCTTGAGAGACATACTCTCCACCATTGTCGCTTCGCAAGGCCCTTATCTTATGTCCTGATTCTTTCTCAACCAAGGCTTTGAACTCACAAAACCTTGAGAAGGTTTGATCCTTCTTCTGCATGAAATAGATCTAGCATCTACGAGAAAAATCATTAATGAAAATAACATAGTACCTTTGTTTAGCGTTGGAGGCTATTGAGAATGGTCCACACACATATGTATGAACTCGCTCCAAGATTGCTCCAACTCGACTGTCTTGATCCTGAAAGGAAGATTTTGCATACTTACCCAAGGTACAACCTTTGCATGTATCCACTTACTCAATTTTACCCTTGGGAAGTCCGATAGAAATCTGTTGCATGATCTTCAAGGCCCCATGGTGCAAGTGGCCCAATATTCTATGCCATAGCTCGCCAATATCTTGGCTTTGCACCAACTCTACTTTGGAACTCAATGCAGCACAATCATCTACCTCTAGCTTGTAGAGATTCTTCACTCGAAGCCCAATCCTCTTGGTCTGTCCCGTGCCGATGTGTCTCAGGAATGCCTTTCCCTTACTAAAGACTACATTATAGCCTTTGTCTTCCAACATTGCGATGGATACCAGGTTCTTCTTCAGTCCTGGCACATACTTTACATCAATCAGGGTGAGAGGATCTCCATGCTCTATCTGAAACACAACCGTGCCTTCACCTAAAACACAGTACTTTCCATCATCACCCATCTCTATGCGCATCTAGAGGTCCTTCTCCTCCAAGGTACCAAATAAACTCTTGTCATCGGTCATGTGGAATGAGGCTCCACTGTCCAGGTACCAAACACAACCCACCATCGATGAAACCATGCATGTGATGAGGGTGAAATCCAATTTGAATTGTGAGGCCAGTGCCTCACCATCTGATCCTTTCGAGGATCCCTTCTTGGATTTCTTTTGTGGACAATTTGTTGCATAATGGCCCACCTCATGACAATTAAAGCATCGCACTTTAGATTTGTCAATCTTCTTCCCACCATGGGAAGAACTCGATTTGGAATGGGAAGCCTTCCCTTTCCCTTCGTCACCTTACTTGCTAAGGCTAACTTTTCTTCATCATCATGCTTTGATGAAGAACCATCTCTGGTGCTTCTCCTGATCTCCTTCTGCATCAGATCCGACCACATTCATTACCAATCTGGAAGTTTCTCTCTTCCATTTACTGAGTCTTGGTAGCTATGCCAACTCTTAGGAAGACCAAGGAGAGCAAGACTCACCATGTCATCGTTGGATGTCGTGATTCCTACACTTCGAAGCTCAACCCTGCAGGTGGTGAGCTTGTTCAGATATGTAGAGATCGTGTCGCCCTTTTCACACTTGATTTTTAGAAGCTTGTCCTTCAGCGCCAACTTCCTCTGATCACTGTTGTTCTGAGATAGATCCTTCAATGTTTTCAACATTGAAAACAATGTCTCCTTCCCATGGAGACTCGAGACAATATGGTCTTGAAATCCCTCCAAAAGAATCCTCCTTGCTCTAGCCACACATTTCTTCCATTCCACCAATTCTTGGGCATTAGCAGCTGCTGGCTTGGGGACTTCTTAATCAATGAAGTCCTTCAAACCGCTGTCCTCTAATACCGCTTCCATGCGATCCTTCCAGGCTATATAATTTGAGCTGCCATCCAAGGCATACTCGAGTCTCTGAATGCCATTGGTGAACTTTGAGATGTGATAAGAACTCGATTTCTATAATCAAGAACTTCAAACTTCGAACTTCTCCCTTCTTTGTATATTGTTCTCTGCTTTGATCACCTTTGCTCCGATACCGTGTAGAAATTTCATTGTAGATCACCTTATAATGCGATATACTAAAGTAAAATACTTGATCTACTTATACAAACAAACTTGCGGAAGCTTAATCAATTTTGAGCAATATCAAATAGAACACATATAACAGAGAATAAGAAATCAATCACACATGAACACAAAATAATACTCTGGGGAAAACCTCAGCTAAAAATCCCGATCTCTGTATTATCATACAAGTGAAAATATCTTAGGATTACACAAAGCTTTAGCTCACAAGCTATCCAGCTCTTAATACAATCCCTCACTGTTGCTCATAGATAGAATAGACAACACACATGCCTTCCTTCAGTCCTCCAAGCCTCCTATTTCCTTGCGTAGTTTCTCCTGGGTCCTCAAGCTACCACCTGTGTGTAATTGCCTCACACATTGCTCACCAAACTCAGAAATAACTGCATAATCCTCAAGGAAAGAATTCCTTCTGCATGCAAGAGATATCCTCATGGGAATATTCCTGCAACTGATAGTACACTTTCCCATCCTTTGATCTCAACTGGGTCTCTGTCTGAATTGACATGCATGAGTTATGTATGAGAGAATGTTCAGTTATCTGAAGTACACTAGTTGCATGCATGCATGCCTTGACTAACTGAACTCACAATCAGTTCCACAAACTATTAGAACTAATCTAACTGGACTTAACTCAATTAACTGAGCTAACTAATTACAACTCAAAGTACAACTCATCTTGATCTCATAACTTCCTCAATCAAAGGGATAAATGTTGCATGTCTTCACATAGACTTCATGTTTGATTTTCTCTAACTAATTAACTCAAGATGAATTAATTAACTATTTTACAAACAACTACTGAGCTCAAATTCGAATTTTGATTCACAACTTTAATTTAGGGACTAATTAAAATTGGAATGTATCTCGAAATGCTATTTATAGCAATGCTATTTTTAGCATTTCTTGTTGCTATTTTCAACAGAACCAACAATCCAAAATGATGGTTAAACCAACAACACATTTAAGTAAGATTCATATATACATATACAAAAAGAGTCCATATATACATGTGTAAGCAAACAGATACATATATCATTTAGAGTAAACAAGACAGTTGAAATACAATACAAAATATGCATGAAACATGTTGGCTTTGTTATATTAAGAAGTGAAAGTTCCAATCATACAATACAACCATGACCAACCACTAGTCCCAATAGCGGAACGTTATAGTCACTGCCGCCTGCTCCTCCAAAGAGATGTACTAGCCCTACACTGTGGAGAAGCCAAGGCTCGTTACAATACTCTCCAATATTTCTCTAAGATACTCCTATCGGACGCTTGGCTGACCAAAAGCCTCTACAATGAGTTATGAGGTACTATAAATAACAAAGGGTGGGGTGACACTTGACATTCTCCTTTGTGACCATTCACCTACCCTCATGACTCTTTAACTATTCTATGACTATTACATTCAACTATTGACACTTGGACTTCCACTTTACAAGATGTTACATCCAATCTGCACATGTACCAATGTCAGACAAAATAGGCTTGAACAATCCATGTAAGCTATCGCTAACACTCAGATAGTTGTGGTGAGACAAAGTATTTGACATCCTTGTGATGATCGACAGTGGCAAAATGATGCCAAGCTTGGTCGTCCATGATGGTGTCCTTGTGCTCAATGGTGACATCTTGCTGAAAGCAAACTCTTGCCTCTGTTGCATCCTGGAACACTGATATGGCTCCTTTGTCCAACTCATATGATAATATGCGCATCACCATCTTGAGTGCAACTGGACCAGCAACATACTGATGCATAATGTTTGTGTTGATGTCCAAGTGTGTGTTGGTCACAATGTGCATCAACTTATTGAAATACATGTTCAGCTTCATTCGGACTTGCTTCTTGTCTTCGCTTTGGTGAGTGTGCCAAATGGGTGGGATCACATGCGTGCGCACAATGAAATTCATGCTCCTAGATACCCTTGCATGTGATCGAAAACAATGCTCACCCTGTCTGCTCCATGCTAGCTACTCGATGGGTCCATAACCGGTATGGACATAGTTTCATCAGTTTGTGCATGTTTCCCTCCTGCTGTGTCTATTCCTGTTGTAACTCCTTCTTTCATTTATGCAGCTCATGTTCTTCTTTGAGTTACCGCTTCAGCACCTGCAACTCCTCTATTTCTCTCTCTGCCTTCGCACGATCCTCTCGTCATGTCATCGCCTCATAGTCTTAATCTCAAACGCTGCTTTCATCACAAGTGGATCTGCTTGAGCTTGCAACTTTGTTCCACCTCTGCACTGTCAACAACCTTCCTCTTGCATTTGTCACATGTAGGTGTGCTACCTTCTATTATTGTTGATGGTGTTGCTTATTGTGATGTCGCTACTATTTCATCTTGATATCCTTGTCCATGAACAACTTTATGTCTTTATAGATAGGTAAGTTCATAGACACTTGATCGACTACATCCCTAGTTGTGCTCTGAATGGTGTCTTCAACTCTGCTCTCCTGGAAGCCATTGTACCTGTGCTACTGAGAGGTAGACGAACACCTATGATACTTGGAGACATAGCAACACTCATGACAAACAATCTATCAGTTGAAAACCAAGACAAACTAGAGGATTGACATGCAACATACCTGTGTGACTGTCTGTGAAGATTGCGAAATTTTCACCGGAAGGCTGGGAGATTGACTGCCAAAACTGCGCAAGGCACAGTCTAGGCTGTCAGGGGGTTGACTAACTAATGGAACTATGCAATGCACAATCCATCCTGGCCTGTTGAGGACTAAAATTGTGCAATTCACACTTTCAATCAACAGTGACATGCAAACCATCAATTTCACAGTTTCTGGGGCCAGCAAGGCATTGCCTCCCAGAATTGCGCAGTGCAAGCCTGGAGGTCAGTTCTGGGTTAGACATTGCGAAATTTTTGGAGGGAAGGTAGAGCCTTCACTTACAAAAATGTACAATTCTAGTCGGGCAAGGCAAGGTCTGGGCTAAGGCAACCCAGACCCGCCGACGGGCGACTGAAAACATAAGAAGTCTGAACGCATGGTGAAACTATGTGTAAACAAGAGTGAATGATCATGCATGCAAATGGTGAGTGTAGGATTCAAAAATGGGAAAGCATGAATGTGTGCGAAGCGAGTCGCCGCAACGATGACCATTAATGCAAAAATAGTGTCATGCATGTCACGAAAACTGAAACGATGCTTCTACAAGCTAACATACATCAAAATGACAACAAGAGCTCATTGAAATCAAGCAGAAAACACTCAGACAAAGCGAAACACAGAAAGAAATAGAAACATAATGCAAGACATGAAAAGCATACTTACCCTAAAAAAATTAAGTTGAAAGTTTTGAAGACTCTTAGATGCAATGTGGGATGTCAAAGTTGTAAGTTCGATGTGAGGAATGAGCACTGCAACATCCGGTTGATGACTTTTGATAAGATCAAGGTTATGATGGGCATGCCACAAATCTAGCACAAATCGACACTTGGTGAGAGGTTTCTAAAATGAGCTTTGGTTGTAACCTGCAACTGCTAAGAAAAGATCCCTAGACCTAGGGATGCCTTTTGCATGTTGCCTTTTGATATTTTGAGAAGAGCAGCCCATGCATGCAAATCAATTTTGCTCGGTCTTGGAGGGGACCAGTCAACTTGAAGGCACATGCAATAGTCTGCTTGATTGAGGGAGGGATTTGCGCAATTTCCGAGAGGAGCTGGGCTGGCTGTCCCAGAGGGATTGCATAATTTATGGGAGGAGCAGGTGACTGCTGCCCATAATTGGGCAATTTCTGGGCTGAGCTGCAGTGCTATCCATATTGCGCAGTTTTTCCAAGGAAGCCTGTTTGACTGCTCTATGCAATTTTGGAGCTCAATAGTCTGCCCAACTGATTTTTGTAATTTCTGGGATGAGATGCAGTGCTGGGCCAGATTTTACAATTTTCCCAAGGAAGATTGTTTGATTGTATTACGCAATTTCTGAGCCCACTAGGTTGCCTAGCAGATTTGCGCAATTTCTAGAGGGAAGGATGGTTTCCATCCAAAATTGCGCAATTTTTTGAGGGATTTGCTCAATGAACAACTAACCCAAGTCTGGAGTGGCAACTTGTGAGGGGAGTGAAGCAAACTAACATGCACAAGCTGACAAGTTGTTGAAAAACCAATGAAGCCTATCTACTTGACAATGCAAGACATGCTGTGAAGATGGTTGGTAGGGAGGCTTCAAAATGAAGCTAAGGAAAAATTTTAGAAGGTGGTTGTAGCCACTACAAAACTTGGCAACACACTGGTAGAACTCTAGCTCTCTGAATGGACCTTGTTCATGAAAAACAAGTCTAACACCTCTGGAAGTATTGTTTAGTTCTCTCTTCGTCTTGGTTTCCACACTTCCTTTATTGTAAGATGTAGCATCTGCCAAGCTCTTGGTCAGTCGACACACATTCCAAGCCAAGCCATCACAGTTGTTTTGAATGGGGATGAGGGGTATATTAGTGCACAAGCTTTATGGTCGTCAAAGTTTTATTTTAATCCCTGGTGTTGCTCCGCTGCCGGTAGGCCTGGACAATACCCTGATGGAGTCACGCAAGAACACAAGCATCGCTCCGTTGCCAACAAGCCTTGTCAGTACCCCAACGGAGTTACTTGCATCACCAGTCTGTACAGGAATCCTTTCTCTTCTTTCACCTTCTTCGATTAATGAAGGTTCAAATAGTCTCAACCTGTCTCCATTAATGACTGAGTAGATGTGCATGTAAGCTGGTAGATTAAGGCGAAAAGCATTCTCACCAATTTTCTCAAGTATCTTGAAAGGTCCATACCTTATTGGCTTTAGCTTCTTACCTTCACCTTGCATTCTGTCTTTGTTGATATACAACCAGACTTGATCACCAACTTGGAAACTATGCTCCATCCAATGCTTGTCATGCCTTGCCTTGTACTTGGCTTAGCTCTTTTCTAGCTGTTCCTACACTGCCTGGTGAATCTCTTGGATTTGTTCAATGAACTTGGTTGCCTTGTCCACATCACCATGTCCATGAACTGCTATGTCTTTACCAAAGACAAAATCCAAGGGAGACCTTGGTGTGAAACCAAAACAGGGCTCGAAAGGAGATCTCTGTGTAGAAGAATGTTTAGCTCGGTTGTAAGCATGCTGCACATAACATAAATGTTCATCCCAAAGTTTGGGATGCTTGCTGCAATAGCCTCTAAGAAATTAGATCACTGTCCTGTTGACCACTTCAGTTTGGCCATCTGTTTGCGGATGAAAAGCTGTGCTCTTCTTCAGCCTGGTGTCCATCAATTCCCACAAACTTGACCAAAATTTTCCAACAAATCGGGTATCTCGATATGATATTATGGAAGTGGGTAATCCAAAATGGACCCATACATGCTGGAAGAACAGCTTTACAGTTTGTTCAGCTGCAGTCTGTTTGTTACAAGGTATTAAAATATACATTTTGCTGAACCTATCCACAACAACATATAAATAGTCATGACCTTTCCTAGATTTAGGCAGTCCCCCAACAAAGTCCATGGAAACACTTTCCCAAGGATGAGAAAGAACTAATAGTGGAGTGTACAAGCCTAGTTTTCTATTTCTGGGCTTTCTTTTAGCACACATGGTACACCCTCTTACATATCTAGAAACCGTCTCATTCATTTTGGCCAATAACAAAATCTTTGCAGCTGTGCAACTGTTTTACTTACACCAAAGTGACCTGATATTAGAGAAGTGTGTGCTTCTCGAATTATCTTTACTCTTTCAGTTTGTGGAATACATAGCTTCCCAAAATGATACAAGAGTTGGTCCTTAACATGATAATCCAATTCTTCTACCCGTTTGCCTTGACTTAAAGTTGCATATACATCTTTAAAATCTATATCTTGAACATATTGTTCAATGTAGCTCTCATGCAATACTGAATTATGCTTAAGTATAGTAGATGCATTTATAACTGGTTTGGACAACATATCTGCAACTTTATTGTGTATGCCCTTTTTATATCTGATGACTAAATGAAACTGTTGTAGAAAACCCATCCATCTATAGTGTCTTGATTGCTGCAACTTAGTTTGGGAGTGTAGATATTGAAGTGGTTTATGATCAATATGTATAATTGTCTCTTTGCCAATTAAGTAATGTTTCCATTTTTTCACACTCTGTACTAATGCATACAATTCTTTCTCATATGTGGGATAGTTAACTACTGCAGAATTAAATGTCTCAGAATGATAACATATGGGTTTACCGTGCTGCATCAACACTGCTCCCATGTCATAGTCATTGGCATTTGTTTCAATATCAAATGGTCTTTGAAGATCGGGCAGTGCTAGTACTGGTGTTGTATTAATCTTTTCTTTTAAGGTGTCGAAGGATTTCTGCTGTTTGCCTTCCCACTAAATACCTTGTTCAATCCTGTTAAAGCATGTAAGGGAGTTGCAATTAAGGAAAAGCTAGAAATAAACCTTCTCCAATATTGTGTTGCTCCTAAGAAGCTTCTAACTTCTGTAGCAGATTTGGGTTTAGGCCAGTTTACAGTGACTGCAACCTTAGAGGGATCTATCTTCAATTCACCACCCCCTAATATATGTCCCAAATAATTCAAAGATGTTTTGCCAAATTCACATTTTGAGAGTTTAACATAAAGATTTTCTCTTTTCAAAACATCTAGAGTCTGCTTAACATGCTTTAAATGTTCTTCCCACATTATGCTAAATATAATAATGTTATCCAGATATACAATAACAAAATCATCAAGAAAAGGTCTGAGTACATCATTCATTATTCTCATGAAAGTAGTAGGAGCATTAGTTAAGCCAAAAGGCATAACCAGCCACTCATACAGTCCCTGCTTTGTTTTGAAAGCAGTTTTCCATGCATCTTGCTCTGCAACTCTGACCTGATGATAGCCACTATGCAAGTCTAACTTGGAAAAATAAATAGCTTCTTTCAACTAATCTAATAGGTCATTTATACGAGGAAGGGGATAACGATTTTTTTATCGTTATCTTATTTAGTGCTCGGTAATCAATGCACATTCTCCGCGAGCCATCTTTCTTTCTCACCAAAACAATTAGAGACCCACATGGTGATGTGCTAGGTCTGATCAACCCCTTCTCGAGCAGCTCTTGTACCTGCTTCTTGATTTCTGCCCTTTTAGTTGTTGAAGAGTTTGCCAGCTCATCATGGCTTGCTGCATGTAGGCTAGTGGATAGAATTGTTTTTTAATTGCAGAAACAAATTCACTCCAGACAGAAAGAATCTTACCATGTTTCTTCATGTCAGCTTGTGTCCTGCCTTCCCACCATACCAAGGCAGTGCCTCCAAGGCGTAGGTTGGCCAGCTGAATCTTACTCTTGTCTGAGTCAATGCTCTGCACTCTGCAATAAACATCAATCTGTTTGATCCAATTATCCATCTTCTCTGCATTCAACTCTCCATCATATATTGGTAAATCAAATTTAACATCTAATTTAATCAAAGATGACTTCTTTTTATTTTCAGGGCTATTAGGAGGAGTGAGAAATTTTTATTCTTTCCCTTTTCCTTTAGAGTGGTCATGGAGGAGAGATTCTTCTACTCCTTTGTCTTGTTTGGAGTTTGATGAATCTTCATCTCTATTTTTCTTAAATTCCCTATACATTTCCTCCACCATGGATCTCATGGTCATAAAACTATCCATGAATTAGGGGTTTGATTCCAAGGGATTTTCTTCTGACATTTTCCTCTTATAATAGACTCTTCCTATTTCTGGGTTAGTTTCAGCCAACTCTCCTTCTCCTAATTTAAGCTTTGATCTAGTTAGCATTCAACAACAAGATCCAACACAAGCTTGTCTAACCTTAGTAACCTAGAGCTTTGATACCACTTGATCTGGAATTTATCCAGGACAAAGAATTAAAGGTATTATAGGCTCATGTACATGGATGTGCCTATGTTACTTTATGCAATGGATCGATAAGATTGCGAAATACATAGACATTGAGGTAGTTAGAGAAAACATAACAGTCAAACATGTAAACAAAACAAGTTTAATAAGGAGTTCACCCAATGCTCCTGGGTTACATCTCCTAGTCCAGCCTTTCAGTGGTGGCATCTCTATTATGTTTTCAAGAAGAGGTTTTACAACAGTGAGCTCGATTCAAGACTCACTAAACAGAATGAAGTCAGTAGGAATGGAGTGCACAAACTCTCCTTACTGAAACTCGACCTCCGAGGGTCACAATAGTATGACAGGCATATGCCGAGGAGTTTGCTTGAACCTCTCAAGCCTTCAATGGAGTACACAGACTCTCTGACTCTCTCTGGCTCTGTCTGGCTCGATGCTGCCTTCCGGTCAGCTCGACTTCTACTCTATGTTCTCTGCTATTAGCTTCCTGCGTCTAGCTAACTCTTGTCTGCCTCTTTGTGTGTTGCCCTCCTCTGCTTTTGTCAGGTCACGACTTTAAATCCAGTCTATTCTTTTGACTGTTCGTTTCCACTTCCCAGCCTTCTAGTTTCCTTACCTCTGTCCGTTCGAATTCCTCTGCTCTGCATCATCATCACTGGGTAACGCCTCGCAGGGAGGTGGCCACCTATTTCCCAACGAACTGGGTGTCAGATTCCTTGAATCATTTTTGAAGGGTCGTTAATTACGTTTGCTTCAAGATCACCCGCGAATCATGAATCGTTTGCCAATTCATCATCCACGTCAAACTTCAAATCCCCTGTCATCCTGCCTTTTGACTTGTCAAATCCGATCAATCATCGGGATGCATCTCCGCCGTTGATCTTGGCCCCCCAGATCCTACGGTCATCCTTCATATCGGGTGGACAAGTTGCATGATGTTTACCCATCCGATGCGGGTGATTTTCTCTTTCATCTGCTGGACGCGTGTTGCTTGATGTGTGGCATTGGGCGGGACTCAATCAAAACTGCTTACCGCCTTGAGGCCTTCCCATATCCTGCCGGTTTGTGAAATCTCATGCTACGGAACTGAATGTGTTACTTTTTCGAATTTTATAGTGATTTAGGGTCTGGGTGCTTCAGGGCTTTCCTTCATTGAGGGGGACACCCTGCGGTACGTGATTAGCACTAATTGCATATTAGAAACCACCCCCCTTTCTCGATTTGGCCTCCAGTTTTGCCAGTTTCCGCTAGTGCATGTTACCATGGGCCAACGGTCCGCGCGCTCGACCAAGGGTCCTCGTTGCTCCACTCTGGCCACAACTCCAACTGTTACAAGGATTCCTTTTGATAGCTTTAATTTTTCTAAGACTTGAATCCTTTAACATAATTTGAAACAGTCATGAAAACTTAGAGAGTGTTCTAGGATCCAATTCAGATAATTATGTGCATTCATTCTCTTGACTGTGACATGTAAGTAGACGTGATAAAGGTAGACCACTTACTTCGTGCAAGTGCGCTTGTTGTGTAAGATTCCTCCAATGCAAGAGCAATGGGGTTGTGTAGTTCGATTGGAGGAAGCGAAATTTGAGTGTTTGGTTGATCTTTAATGCAAAGCAGAGAGTGTTGAGGAGCCTTGTGTGTTTCAACAATTTCCTGATTGGAAGTGAAACCAACCTCAGGACTACAAGGACTTGACATAACCATCAACTCGGGTTGAAGTGCCTTGACAGTCTGTGGGGTGTTGACTTCGTCGATAGATAGATCATTGTAGACCAGTGTCTTAGACAAATTAACAACGATTGAATCAACATCGTGATCGGATGAAGAACTAGAGGGATCATGAAAACCAAGATCAGAAAATTCAGGATGTTTGTCGACATCCTCATGATTTGATTAATCATGCAGAGGGGTAGATGAGAAGAAAGGATGTCCACCCTCTTTGTTTTCAGAAATGATAGATGACAGACTGGATGGATTTTCAGAGGAATATGTGTCCTCTCCGCAATGTAATGATAGACTGACATTCGATGTGTTCTGTGAACGATCAGAAGTAGAAACATCCATAAACGAGTTTTCACGGAGGAAATCAATAGTGGCAGAATCACAAGGGATGTCAGGATAGAGTGGGTGAGGCATGGATGGAAGGGAGTCATCCTTCATCGCGGTTTCTTCTTTAGATTCCCACACACATTCATCATGAATGATGCGCAAGTTGGCTGCATAACACCAACTCTGTCGACAACTTGATCCTTGTTCACAGTAGGTGAGGAGTCCGGAATGGAAGAACACGAGAAAGTACAATCCGGGGGATCAAAAAAACGTGGGGACGTAGGTTTAGGGAATGAATCCATGTGACAACCAACATGCTTGCAAGCCAAATCTGTGCAGATATTAAGAGAAGGTAGGGTGGGAGGCTGTGGCAGTTCAACAAATGTGTGTGCATGATCTCCCACATCACTCTGTGGTGGTGGATCTGTTTGATGAGGTGAAGGCAGACAATCACTTGTGACAACAATTGTACCTGCCTGTGATTGCGCATCTCCATCACTGAAGTGTGTTGAGTGGGTTCAGATGATTTCAAAAATTGCTGGTTTTTAGATATGTGAGGAAGATATTCATATCTTCCATCGAGGGATTCCCAATCAATTTCATCTTCAGGAAATCGGTATGCAAGATTACAAAAGTGTGTGTGAAACTGTTCAACAGATTCATTGGGTGCTTTTCATAATTGTAGAATTTTTTTGTTGAGTACTTTACGCTTAAAGTGATTGAAAGCATGGTCTGTCTCTATGACCAGATGAGAAAGAGAATGAATAGTTTTTCAGGCAGCGTGGCACACCAGTGCATTGGGTGCCCTCAAAGTGTGTAGATGAATAATGCGCAGGTCATGTATTTTTCAAAGATTCCATGTCTTTCACATGAGCCTACAATGTTGACCACATGCCTAACCAAGGCTATGTAGCCTCCACCATCGTATGTTTTACGTGACAAGTTATCCCATAGCTATTCTGAGATTTTGAAGTTGTTTCCATAAGACATACACTCCGGAAAAGAAACTTTGTAATTAGTCATGATAGATATGCAGAGATTCAAAATATATTGTGAGGACTCAGCTTGTTATTTGGCCCTCCTTCTAACGCAAAACTATTGGCAGTGCTGGACCCACCAACATGTCAAGGGATATCCCCGATAAGAAGTCCCAACTAGACCTCAAACCGTTTGGTGTAGGAGTCCCAGCAGTGGGTTGTACTGTATTGCATTGACCGTGGTTGTGCATAGAGGCAAGTAAGATGTCCATGTTGGTAGTAAGGGTGTGCCATGCGTAGCAAGACAAGGAAGGTGTATGAACGGTTCTATCACACTGAGGGAGGGATGAGTGTGCCCCTTGGAAACCTATGTAAACACATAACTTGAAAGGGAACACACAAGCAAAGATGCATCACAAGCTGGAAGGAAGGTGTACCAACAATCCAAAGTGATGGTTAAACCAACAACACATTTCAGTAAGATTCATAAATACATATATAGAAAGAGTCCATACATACATGTGTAAGCAAATAGATACATATATCATTTAAAGTAAACAATATAACCGAAATACAATACAACATATGCCTGAAACGTGTTAGCTCTGTTATATTAAGAAGTGAAAGTTTCAATCATATAGTACAACCATGACCGACCACGAGTCCCGACAGTGGAACATTACAATCACTGCCACCTGCTCCTCCAAAGAGATGTATTAACTCTGCACTATGGAAAAGCCAAGGCTCGTTACAATACTCTCCAGGCTTTCTCTAAGATACTCCTATTGAAATCTTGGCTTACCAAAAGCCTCTACAATGAGTTATGAGGTAATATAAATAGCAAAGGGTGGGGTGACCCTTGACATTCCCCTTTGTGACCATTCACCTACCCTCATGACTCTTCAACTACTCTATGACTGTTACATTCAACTATCGACACTTGGACTTCCACTTTACAAGATGTTACATCCAATCTGCACATGTAACAATGTGAGACAAAATAAGCTTTAGCAAGCCATGCAATCTATTGCTAACACTCAGATAGTTGTGATGAGACCAACTCTTTGACATCCTTGCGATGATCGACTGTGGTGAATTGATGCCAAGATTGGTTGTTTGTGATGGTGTCAGTGCGCTCAATGGTGACATCTTGCTGAAATTGAACTCTTGACTCTATTGCATCCGGGTACATTGATATGGCTCCTCTGTCCAACTCGTATGATAATATGCGCATCACCATCTTGAGTGCACCTGGACCACCAACATATTGATGCATAGTGTTTGTGCTGATCTCCAAGTGTGTGTTGGTGACCATGCACATCAACTTGTCGAAATACATGTTCAACTTCAGTCAAACTTGCTTCTTGTCTTCGCTTTGGTGAGTGTGCCAAATAGGTGGGATCGCATGCGTGCACACAATGACATCCATGCTCTTGGATACCCTTGCATGCAATCGACAACACTACTCACCCTGTCTCCTCCATGCCACTTCTGAATGGTTCCATAACCTGTATGGGCACAGTTTCATCAGTACATGCATGTTGCGCCTCCTGCTATACCTGTTCCTACTGCAACTCCTTCTCTCGTCTGTGCAGCTCCTGTTATTCTTTGAGTTACCGCTTCAGCACCTACAACTCCTCCTCTATTTCTCTCTCTGCCTTCACGCGATCCTCTCATTGCGTCGTCGTCTCATAGCCTTAACCTCCAAAGCTGCTTTCATCACAAGTGGATCTGCTTGAGCTTGCAACTTTGTTCCAGCTCTACACTGTCAACAACCTTCCTCTTTCATTTGTCACATGCAAGTGTGCTACCTTCTGCTACTACTTGTTGTGATGCCACTGCCATTTCATCTTGATATCCTTGTCCATGAGCAACTTGACGTCTTCATAGATAGGCAAGTTGATAGACGCTTGATTGACTGCATCCTCAGTTGTGCTCTGAATGGTGTCTTCGACTCTGGTCTCTTGGAAGCCATTGTACCTGTGTTGCTGATAGGCATATAAAAACTCGTGATACCTTGAGACATAGCAACACTCATGACAAGCAATATGCCAATCAAAAACCAAGACAAACTAGAGGACTGACATGCAACATACCTGTGTGACTGTTTGTGAAGATTGTGAAATTTTCTCTAGGAGGCTAAGAGACTGACTGCCAAAACTGTGCAAGGCACAGTCCAGGTTGTCGGGAGGCTGACTGACTGATGGAACTATGCAATACATAGTCTAGCCTGGCCTGTTAAGGACTAAAACTGCATAATGTGTACTTTCGGTCAGCATTGACATGCAAACCAACAAACTACATTTCATAGTTTCTGGGGCTAGCAAGGCACTGCCTCACAAAATTGCACAATGCAAACCTGGAGGTTAGTGTTGGGCCAAACTTGCGCAATTTATGGAGGGAAGGCAGAGCCTTCACTTCCAGAAAAGCGCAATGTTAGCCGGGTAAGGCAAGGTCCAGGCTAAGGCAGCCCAGACCTGCCGACGGGCGACTGAAAACATGAGAAGTCTGAATGCATGGTGAAACTGAGCGTAAACAAGAGTGAATGATCATACATGCAAATGGTGAGTGCATGATTCATAAACGAGAAAGCAAGCAGGTGTGTGAAGCGAGTTGCCACAAAGGTGACCATGAGTGAAAAAATAGTGTCATGTATGTGACAACAATGAGATGCGAACGAAAACTGAAATGGTGCTTCCACAAGCTAACATACATAAAAATGATAGCAAGCTCATTGAAATCAAGCAGACAACACTCAAACAAAGCGAAACACAAAAAGCGACAGAAATGTAGCGCAAGACATGAAAAGCAGACTTACCCTGAAACAACTAAGCTGAAAGTGCCAAAGGCTCCTAGATGCAATGTGGGATGTCAAAGCTGCAAGGTTGATGTGAGGAATGAGTTCTTCAGTGTCCAGTTGATGAGTTTTGATAAGATTGAGGTTATGACGCGCATGCCGTAAATCTAGGAAAAAATGACACTTGGCGAGAGGTTTCTAAAATGAGCTTTGCATGCAACCTCCAGCTGCTAAGAATAAATCCCTAGACCTAAGGATTCCTTTTGCTATTTCGGGAAGAACAACCCATGCATGTAAATCAATTTTGCTCGGTCCTGGAGGGGACTGGTTAACCTGAAGGCACATGCAACAACCTACTTGACTGAGGGAGGGATTTGCGCAATTTTTAGGAGGGGCTTGGTTGGCTGTCCCAGAGGGATTGCACAATTTCTGGGAGGAGCAGGTGACTGCTACCCATAATTATGCAATTTCTGGGAGGAGTAGGTGACTACTGCCCAAAATTGCGCAATTTTTGGGCTGAGTTGCAGTGCTAGCCAGATTGTGCAGTTTTTCCAAGGAAGCTTGTCTGGCTGCTCTGTGCAATTTTGAAGCTTAGTAGTCTGCCCAACTGATTTTCACAATTTATGGGATGAGCTACAGTGTTGGGCGAGATTGTGCAATTTCCCCAAGAAACACTGTCTGACTGTATTGCGCAATTTCCCCAAGGAAGACTGTCTAATTGTATTGCACAATTTCTGGGCCTAGTAGGCTGGCCAACAGATTTGTGCAATTTCTGGAGGGAAGGTTGGTTCCCCTCTAGAATTGCGCAATTTTCTGAGGGAGATGCTCAACCAGCAACTAGCCCAATTCCGGAGTGGCAGCCCATGAGGGGAGTGAAGCAAACTAAAATGCATAGGCTGGCAAGCTGCTGAAAAACCAGTGAAGCCTATGTACTTGATAATGCAAGACATGCTGCGAAGATGGTTGGTAGGGAGGTTCCAAAACAAAGCTAAGGAAAATTTTTTGAGGGTGGTTGTAGGCACTACAACACCACCAAACCCCAATGAGCTAGGGTTCCAATGTATAATCACACTTCCACCAAACCCTAATGAGCTAGGGTTCCAATATACAAACATAATGAACCCAACATTACCAAAACTTCAAAGGTTCGAGATTTTTAGACCTCATCATTCAACCCTAACAAGTTAGGATTTCTAGATCACACCAAAATCGCAAAGAATACATCATCAATAAAACTTCAAATTGCATTTCACAATCACCCTAAGTAGCTTAGGATTTCAGACATTCACATTAGCATATCCTTTGGTTAGGGTTTTCCAGAACCTATCTAGGGTTCTACATAGTCAATCAAGCATATGAGAGGGGTGGGTAGATTATTTAAGAGATGAATCACCCAAACAAGAATCACTAATATTCAATACAACTACTCATAACAGAGTTAGTAATACATCATCAAATGAATAATCATTTCAATCAATGTATTCAAAGCATATTTTTGTTTCTTGATTAACCTTGTCTTGAGAGATCCCCCTTCTTTCAGATCTTTTCCCTAGTCAAGACAACAAAGGGAGAAAAGTGATAAGTATTTAATATAATCAAAACTAAATGTGTACATGAACCAAAAACTTGAAACGAAATGAGATACTTATCTTTGGGAGTTGTTGGGGGCTTCCTCCAACTGTTGAGACCTACTACAAATGCACCCCACGAGGGTGGCAATCCTAATAGAGCAGTGATCACCAATTCTTTGTCTGGAACAATCTCATTGATGGCCAAAAGATCATCCCTTAGTCTAGTTATCTTCATAAAGAAGGTTGCCACAATATCTTCTTTAGTCATTTTCATATTCCTCAGCTCATTCTTCAAACTTGTTACTTGACCAATGTTCTTAATAGTGAACATCTTCGACAAGGCTTCATACATATCCTGAGCATGATCGATGTTAGCTATGAATGGGACAAGATTGTCTTCTATCCCTTCTACCATAGAGTCATAGCCACCAATTATAAATCCCTGAATTTCACTTTGTCAGCATCACTACCATCTTATGTGGGTTTCTTTACATTTCCTCTTACTAAATCCAGTACCTTGTTCTTCTCAAGGATTAGGTCAATCCTCTTCTTCGAGGATCTGAAGTTGGATGCTCCTTCAATTTTGTTCTCACCCTTGATTGAGTTAGACATATTCCTTGAATATAATATACCCTTTCCCTAAGATAGTGCCTTTGAATGGATCTTCCTTTTTCTTCTTTCTTCCTCAAAGCTCTGATACCATGTTGGAAAATCAGAAAAGCAATAAATATTTTCTTGATATTGATAATTAATTGTGATGTTTCTTATTATTATGATTCTTTATATCTTATTTCTTTAGTTCATCAAGAAATTACCAAAAGCAGCAACACATAAAAACAATGGACACAAGATGTAGGCACATGCCAAGGAAAAACCCCCCTCTAGGGGAAAAACAAATCAAAGTAATTCTTCATTTCAATAATATTCTTTGAGACTCTTCACCCTAGAACAAGACCAGACCTTCCCTCCACACCAAGTCAGCCTCCAGAATTTTGACCACTTCCCAACGACTTCGACTCTGCAGCAACTTGCAACAACTAACAACTTCCAGCAACAGTCCAACTTGGAAGACTTTGATCTCCCAATCCAGAGCACGAAATAGAGAGAGACCACCACCAAATTTTTTATTTTTTTGTCTCCTTAGACGCACCCAAACTCGCATTTACTTCAGCTTCCCAGCAACAGACTTTCACAACAATAAGAAAACTTCGCACTTATGCCCAACAACAAGATATTTTCACACTTCTGCCCAGTAAAGAGAATTTAAACTTGATGAGAAGTGATCCTCCAAATGAATTCGATGTCCTTCCTTTTATAGGCTTCTTGTGGGGTCAAATAGGGTCTTAGGCCAACTTGATCTACCCTTAGGACAACATGGTGTGGAGGTTCCATAATTCATATTTGACTCAATACTTAACCTTTTTACATGATTCAAAAGCCCAAGAAGGGTTTCTTTAAATGTACAATAATTCTGTAGACTCATAATAAATCCTAGAAGTCCTCAATGGGGACTTTGATCTAAAACATGGTGACCCAAGCATGAAACCCATGCTTTAATAAGTCAAATAATAATAATAATAATAATTTTCTTTATTCTTTTGACAAGTACATTACATGATGACTCAAGTACATTATTGAAGACTGAACATAGTTACATTTTCCAACAAGAGAGCTATTGCTCAAATTTATATCAATAAAATTCTCAAACAAGTAGAGGGTTTTCCCATTTAGATTCCCTAGAAAAATATTGTGTTTTTTTATCGTGTGACTGTGTTTATTTATGTTCCTATTCCACTACAAATAAGTAGAGAAATTTTGTGTCTTAATGAAAAGAAAATAGTTTTCATATTGTTCATTAAATAAGTTCCATAATTTCAAGGAAATTCTACATGGTATTAGAGCGAGGAACATAATAAATACCAGTACTAAGGAGATAATTTTTTTTTGGAGAACAAAGATTCAAATTGTGAAGAGCAGTTCCTTCTACAGGAAGAATGGAATACCACACACTGAGAGTCTATCACTATTTAGAGGGAGCATTGAACTTCATCTCTTGGAAAGGGAGGATCACGATAGTGTTGGAAGATAATGGGGTGGTATAGTTTATCAAGCAGGTGATAACACCACCTCAAGATCCCCATCAGATGGCCTAGCATAATAAGTGATCTGAAAATGGGGCACTAAAGGTTTCTTGTCAAGCTTAAAAGAACCTCTCCCACTCTAAAGCTTATATATTCCAAAGATCTAGGCTTATATTGACAATTTGCGGAATAAATAACTTGAAATAGGTGTATGATTGTGTTTGCCTTTAACTGTTAACTGCTTTAAGTTGATTTTCTTAAACTGAAATAAAAATATATAACAACAATTAATGCAACTAATAACCAACACACAACAAAAATATAATTAGGAGTTAACCCAAACCTCTTGGGCTACGTCTCCATGAACTCTAGTCAACTCGACTAAGCTCTTTGGGATTATGGCTTAAATTCTTTTAGAAGGCCATCTTTATCCCTGGCTGTTTGGCTCTCGTCTCTGGCTCTGGCTCTTGGCTTTGGCTCTCAGCTCTGGCTCTTGGCCTTCTCTTGGCTCTAGCTCTCGGCTCTGGTTTTTGGCTCTAGCTCTCGGCTCTGACTCTTGGCTCTGGCTCTCGGCTTTGGCTCTTGGCCCTGACTCTTGGCTCTCGCTCTCAGCTCTCGCTCTGGCTCTAACTCTAGCTTTGGCTTTTGCTCTGGCTCTAACTCTAGCTTTGGCTTTTGCTCTGGCTCTTTAAGCTTTAGGTTTCGCTCGACCTCTAAGCGACTCCAAACTTCCTCTTTCAATTGTGCTCTCTGGCTTTTGTGAGGCATCCTTTCGGCTCTGTGACTTCCTGTCCGTTTCTCTGTGTGTAATCATTCCTCTGCCTTTGCGTTTCTTCGACTGGCCCTCTGGCTCTGTGGCTATGTGGCTCTACGATTGGCCATCTGGCTTGCTGGCTCTGTGGCTTTGCGTATTACATAATGCATCATTATTACAGAAACGCTCGCTGATAGCATGGCACAGGTGTGATGGCTATTTCCAAATGGAAATGAACTGGCGGGGACAGGAACTTGGTCGTTTGACCTTCTTGTGAAGAAATTTCGAAAATAGCCACATAACGGAATACACAAGCAAAATGCATCATGAGCCATTTAACCGGACTTCAAATAATATAGAATTTCCCCTATAAGCCTTCCGGGTCCATCCTTTCATTGCATATCACAATCACTTTACGTAGGCCAAAAACCCAAATACACGAAAAATACAAAGAAAATCCGCAATTTCGAATTTCAAATATTATGAAATTGCGTCCATAACCTTGTCGGGTCCAGCCTTTATCGCATGTCACAAGTTACAGCGACCCTTGTATCGGGGATTTGTCGATCGTCGATCACTCTATCGGCGCTATCGCTATCGGCCCATCGCATCGGCGTATGTCGCATGTAACAGCCCCCTTGGTAGTTGTGTGACTCGATTTCCGATCGACGATCTCGCAATCACTAATCACACATGTAAACATCCCAGGGTTCCAATACCATGCGAAGGCCTTCCTCCAATGCGATATATCGGAAATCGTTATCTGGGAGCCCTTAAGGCATGCTGCTCCGCCCTTTAAACCTTTCCGATGCTATATGTCAGAGATCGAAATCGGGGGTCCTTAAGGACTTTGGTCCTAGTCCTCCCTTTGAACGTTCCGATGCGATTTTTCCATAGAAAGCCTTTATTTCTCTTAAGTCCCATTTAATAAGAAAATGTCTCATTTTCAATGGACAATGAGCAATTTTCTTTTTACAATATCTCCTTCATCCGAAGTCCATTTTATCCCATTCAAATTGCGTTAGATTTAAAATGAAGAGATATCTGCAATGATATTATTTTCAAAATCATCCAATGACACTATCTTTTTCTTTGTGAGGAAAATTCATAAACTTATAAGTCTATGTTAGATCCATTTTGGATCATGCCTTCCCACTAAAAAGCTTGTGGATTCCAAAAGACTGATATATTGATCTAAACAATAAATGAGAGTACCTCATCGTCTTCTTTCAGCATCCATACACTTGCCTTGCATAGTGCCTCTGAACCAAAGCCTTTGAACACTCCCTTCCTGGATGTGCTTGTCCTCCTGGGAAGAACTGTCTTCCTCCTTGACTTCCTGCAGAACTCCTGCTGAGAAGGTCAAAGAAGGTAGTTTGAACTTCTCTACCTTGATCATTGATCCAAGGTGGTTCAAACCAATGTGAAGGTACATCTGCTTCACAAAATTTTCATTTGTACCTGTTTGACATACTGTCAACAACAACTGTTAACAACAACAAGATTACAGACAACAACTGAATGGCTTAAACTCCTACTTCAACAAAAGAAACATATTTCAAATCTTATGAACACCTCCATGTCTTTACATCTGCATACAAATGATTGACTAGATAACAAGCCAACAAAACATGCCTTTAAAACAATTGACCCTTCAAGTCAAACATGTTGAATAGGAATCTTAGAATTCTTTTTCAAATATGAAACACTTCATCATTATCTCCATCTTGGAGACCAAATCAACTTTTTCCAAGTCAATATTTCATTACATGCATGTTTAAAAACAAAGCAATCAACCCTTCAAGTTAATTACACATACATGTTCAAATACAAGAAAATCATCAACAGCCCCGTGGTCATGCATATCATGCTTATGCATGCATTTCATCTTTGAACTTTCGCTTAAGTACATTGTACTTTTGAAGCTGAAACGAAATATAATGTTGCAGCAATAAAGTGAGTCTCCTACTTAGCTTTTTTGCATTCACCTTCTTGGTAAAAACCCTGCAACTTGCATTCCATTAACAAAGAAATGCAAATAGATGTGATATTGTCTGTTCACATTGTCTAGTCAATTTAACGTCTTAAATTTATCTACATAAATTATCAATCCAGGTATCGTAAACTGATGAAGTGTGGTACACCATATGTGCTTAGTTAACCTTTTTTCTTACTTCGTTGTTTTATAGTTTTTATCTTGTTTTGGGGTTTTGTTCTTGTTGATCTCCTAAAGTGTCCAATACAAATGGAAATCCTATTCTAAGGCCTTAAGAATACTTTTAAAGGTCAAGTATGGATAGAGATTTCAAGACAAGGTTTATGTCCCTTATGGTAACTTCCAAAACTTAGCACTTCAAAGGATCTCAAAACATGCTATTGATAAAATTGATACTTGAACAGGAATGTAAATATGCAGCTACTTAAATCAAACAAAAGATGAAATACTGATCATGAAATCACTGTCTCTGCTCCCCATCTAATTACATAAATACAATCTAAACTATTGCACTCAAACAAACCAAAAATTGTAGACTAACGAAAGCAAGATCAATTTACTTTACTTATAATCCAATAGCTCGTCAAGTAGCTTTTTGGGGTTAAGCCATGGCTCTGGAGATAACGTCAAATAACATGAAGAATTGATATCTAAATTACCTACTTGCAGAATGAAAGTAAAATAAAATCACTTCACTTATATTCCGATAGCTCGCTAAGTAGCTTTTTGGGGTTAAGCCATGGCTCTAGAGATAACGCCAATAACATGAAGAACCTGATATCTAGTTGCAAAAATGAAAGTAAAATCAAATCACTTCACTCATAATCCGATAGCTCGCCAAGTAGCTTTTTGGGGTTAAGCCATGGCTCTCGAGATAACGTCAAATGTCATGAAGGACCTGATATCTAATTGCAGAAATGAAAGCAAAATCAAATTACTTCACTCATAATCCGATAGCTCGCCAAGTAACTTTTCGGGCTTAAGCCATGGCTCTGGAGATAACATCAAATGTCATGAAGAATTTGATATCTAAATTAACTGACAACAACAAATAAATAAGACTAAAATCAAAGCATAATTGAAATTGAAAAGCTAAAAAAAACGAAGTCAGCAAAGAGGCTAATCTCATGTCACTATTTGATGCAAAAACATGTAAAGAAAAACTAATCTACAATCAACTGGTTGAACACACTTACATGAATTAAAATAGCATGAACGGAAAATCTAATCTATCAAACTTGAAAGCAATCAAATGACATAATGAAATCAAAGCAAAATTACAAAATAAAATCTACTATACCTTACATTCTAATATGCTCCATGACATCTACTTCGAGAACATCAAAGCTTTATTCAAATTCTTCAAAATTACAAAGTACAACAAAGCTCTCCAAGGCTTTCAAAAGCCATCAAAGAAGAACTACAAACTCCAAGCTAAGCTAAGATTAAAAAATGAAGGAGAGAGATCTCCTATTTATACAAAAAGATGAGAAGCCATCTTATTAATGAGAGTCCATGAATCTCTCCCTCTACTTCTAAAGTCCTAATCAAAATAGGAACTGATAAGACACATGTCTTCTTAGAGTTTCAATACAATTAGGAGATGTGATACATATTCTCATGATCCCATGATTCTCTCCACTCAAATTCGAATTTGGCCTTAGGGTGCCACATAAAGGTCTTCTAGAAGCCTCCTTTTGACCTACACATGTCAACAATCTCAACCCACATGTTAGGTATAAGCATATGCACATTATTTTCTAATTTTTAACTACAAATTCACTTAAAAAGGCTAAGAATTAGTAAAGTTTGGAAAAACATAAATGTGGCCCAATGATAATGAAAGTGGGATGAATGTAGTGACATAGTAGTGAAATGGAGGTGATATAATGGACATAATAGTGAAAGTGTAATGGAAATGAATGACATTTTCAAGACCCAACATACCTCCAACTGAAGTTATTGCATGTCCTCATGCAATGTATATTACATTAACTCTTTTGATCCTTGAGCTTTGGCTTAACTTTGCATGATACCATTTGATAACTTCATATTTCTGCAAAGTGTTTTACTTGAATTACAACATGGTTGGTTCTTGTGTTACAACCATTTGTTATTTTTTTTTTGCATTCTATTTTGATCTTTGAACTTTGTATAATGATATTTTGATTATTTTTGCAAAGTATATCTTTATTGGATTGCATGATGGTTGGTTCTTGTGTGACAACCATGATTTTGTTTGTATCCAATTTATCCTTTAAACACTTTTTTGAAAAGCCATTATATGCTCATAATGACAATGTAATAGTTAATATATGTTGGAAGTATGTGGGCTCCTGAGTATGGTATGGACATGGAAAGATATGAATATGAATGTATTCCCCCCCAATTGATGGTATTTGCAATTTTATGAAATGAGGAAGAGAAATGTTTTTCCAACAATTATCATTCTAGCTTTTTATGGAATTCTATGGTCAAATAGTTAGAAATGACGTACCTCACTTACCTTTGGAATGGATGAGTTGTATGTGTGTTGGCTGGCAAAATTCTGATCAATTTTTCTTCAAGTGGCTGAACAAGAAGAGTCATGGATAAAGCGTTAAGATGACTTTTTATTGCTTCTACTAAAACTTGCTGAATCTGCTCCAAAATGCTGAAAATAATAGTCTTCATGTCTTCAAAACTCATTGGCACAATTCCTACTATGTGAAAAGATGTTTTGATGTCAAATATAGCAGGAAATTGTTGACTTAGTGACCATTAATGGATGCCACTAGTCAACACGAGAACTTTCACCATTGATGACAATGAGAGTCAAGATGCCCAAACACATCTTGCTAGGTATGAATGAATTTGCCGACGTCGAGTCACCTAGAAGATCTGATAAACAAGGGACATTAATGTATTCCCATTGTTTGTTAGCATGAGAACTTGCCATTAAGGCATGCAAGCCTCAAGGTGTTTTTACAAGGAACTTAGACTCAAAAGACTATGGACTCAATAATTTGCATTGAAGCAAGGCTTATTTGCGGAATGAAAATGACAGGAAAGGGAAGATGGCAATGGAGAGTAGAAATGGCAATGAGCAATAAGCATGTGAATGAGCTTTTTGCTTTTATTTTTGGGTTATGAATGGACAAAAAGAGATGGAAAGTGGACGTGAATGTAAATGGAAAATATGAAGTGAAATGAGGTGAATGGTTTATTATGAGGTATGGATGTGATGGAGACAATAGTATCTGAAAGTTTTTCAAGTGTTTGGATTTGATTTTGCATCAACATATTTCCTCTTTGTTGCTGATCATCCTCTTATGAAACAAATTGGTGTCTTAGAGAGACACCATTCTTTTGTAGTCATTTGTCCTTCCTCTTGGAACCTGCAAAAAAACTAATACTTCTTCTGCAATGGAATGTAAGATTATCAAATGAGAGAGGTGATCAATCTATCTAGTTATGATATTTACACACAAAACTAAGAATTTGTATTAATGAAACAAGTTCTCAAAGGAAAAATCAAAAGAATTTATACATGTTTTGGAATTAGTGCCTCAAGTTGATGTTGCTTCTTTTCAGCAATTTATTTCATTATTTACCGTTTCAAACTCTAATGATGGATTTCTCATTGTGTAGATCTTGTTGAGATCTTTCCAACGATACTTGAATCATCAAAATCTGATTTTGTATGAGAAAATTAGGCTGATTTGAACAATGAGGTTTTTCTAGCTGGAGAACAGCTGCAAAATTGGACTTTAGCTGCGGAATGTGCACAATTTCTGTGGCTAAAAATCTTGAATAAAAAGTTAGCCATTCATCTTTCATCATCAGTCCAAAATTAATCAATACCTTCAGAAAAGTGAACAAATAACTTATTCATTTCATTGATTCAAAATTTATTTATTTTCTTGACATGCGGCGACTTAGTGTAGCGATTTAGTGATAACACACACCTTGACTTTCCTTTGACCGGGGTTTTTTTTCCATCGATTTGGATCAAATGAATAGGACACCATCCATGTACTGACATTTTCCTAGCTATCCATGTGGTTTGTTTCGTCTCTTGACACCTATAACTTATATAAGTATGAAAATGGCTGCGGAATTGCCAGTTAGTTGTGAAATCATGTTGCATTCTATAGCTAAAAGACAACCAACCATCAATTTTGAAATTTTTTTTTTTTTTTTTGGATAACAATCATTTTTCTGATCCTCCTGATCACACAAAGTGCAGGAGGAGAGCATACTCTAGAATTTTTATTTTTATTTTTTTATTTTAGATATAAGAAATAGGGTCTCCTAATTACACTTCCTCAACAACGGTGCCAAAATGTCTAGTCAATTTAACGTCTTAAATCGCTCTACATAAATTATCAATCTGGGTATCGTAAACTGATGAAGTGTGGTACACCATATGTGCTTAATTAACCTTTTTTCTTACTTCGTTGTTTTATAGTTTTTATCTTGTTTTGGGGTTTTGTTCTTGTTGATCTCCTAAAATGTCCAATGCAAATGGAAATCCTATTCTAAGGTCTTAAGAATACTTTCAAAGGTCAAGTATGGATAGAGATTTCAAGACAAGGTTTATGTCCTTTATGGTAACTTCCAAAACTTAGCACTTCAAAAGATCTCAAAACATGCTATTGATAAAATTGATACTTGAATAAGAATGTAAATATGCAGCTACTTAAATTAAACAAAAGATGAAATACTGATCATGAAATCACTGTCTCTGCTGCCCATCTAATTACAGAAATACAATCTAAACTATTGCACTCAAACAAACCAAAAATTGCAGACTAACGAAAGTAAGATCAATTTACTTCACTTATAATCCGATAGCTTGCCAAGTAGCTTTTCAGGGTTAAGCCATGGCTCTGGAGATAACGTCAAATAACATGAAGAATTGATATCTAAATTACCTACTTGTAGAATGAAAGTAAAATCAAATCACTTCACTTATAGTCCGATAGCTCGCCAAGTAGCTTTTTAGGGTTAAGCCATGGCTCTGGAGATAACGTCAATAACATGAAGAACCTGATATCTAATTGCAAAAATGAAAGTAAAATCAAATCACTTCATTCATAATCCGATAGGTCGCCAAGTATCTTTTCAAGGTTAAGCCATGGCTCTGGAGATAACGTCAAATGTCATGAAGGACTTGATATCTAATTGCATAAATTAAAGTAAAATCAAATTACTTCACTCATAATCCGATAGCTTGCCAAGTAGCTTTTCGGGGTTAAGCCATGGCTTTGGAGATAACGTCAAATGTCATGAAGAATTTGATATATAAACTAACTAACAATAGCAAATAAATAAGACTGAAATCAAAGCATAACTAAAATTGAAAAGTTAAAAAAAACAAAGTCAGCAGAGAGGCCAATCTCATGTCGCTATTTGATGCAAAAACATGTAAAGAAAAACTAATTTACAATCAACTGGTTGAACACACTTACATGAATTAAAATTGCATGAATGGAAAATCTAATCTATCAAACTTGAAAGCA
>APFE030788587.1:147919-160325 GCA_000404065.3 Pinus taeda
CTTTAATTGGATAAGAACTCTAACCATTTCTTACCAATCCATTTCAAAGGTCCTTCCTTTGTCTGCACATCAACAACAACATGTGAATCATCTTGAAATACATAATTTATGGAAACTTCCTTTCCATTCTTGCCATTTTCTCTTTCCACCTTCTTTGAGTTGTGTGGAAGCATTGTTGGATTCAGAGTCCAACATTTTGCAGCAATATGTCCTTGCTTATGGTAGTAAGTGCAACACATGTGCATCCTCTTAACAACACGATTTTCCTTATTCAGTGGACCTTTGGCTTCTTGCTTCCTTTCCTTCAAAAGTTTCCTGTATGCAGCCATTCTCTTCCAACATTTAGAAACACTATGGTTATTCAAACCACAAAAGGAACATGGAATTCTTTTCCAATGCCTATGTGGAAATTTATCATGCTTTACATAATCAAAAGGAATATGATTATAACCAGATTTATACCTTTCTTTTTCACCTTTATTGCCTTCATGAGGAGGTGAATTGAATGAAGAAGTAGCTCCTTTTGGAACACCATCAATCTCTTTTAGGCTGTCAGAGTTTCCACAACTCTCTGGTTCAAGTGTATGTTGATATACACCTTCTTTATGAAAAGCATGTTTCACACTATTGCATTCCCCAAGAATACAATCTTCACACTGTTGAGGTAGAAGACCTACAATGAAACTCCTTCTTGGAACTGTTTCAATGGCCTTCATGGCAGCTTTGGAACTGTCTCCATAAGACTGTCCATAGCCAAGACCCAAATACTTAGGCCTTTCCTTAACCATTATTGGCTCAACAATACCTTGTGCATGTTTTCCCAAGCCTTTTCCTTCATAGCCCATCTTGGACATTAACTTGGACCCTATGCCTCTGGTATGTTTTTCAAAAGAACTAACATAAACATTCTTAGAATAATTTGAAGACAAACAGGAATTGTTTACCTCTTCTTCAAGCTGATAGTTGACCAAGGATTCTTTGGCAACAAGGAGTTGTGTTTCCAACTCATGCATCCTTTTCAGGTTCATATTTGCAATATGAAGTTGCCTCTCCATTTCCTGCAATTTGTCAGAAAGCAACTGCTTCTCTTCCTTCATGGAATTCAACTGCTCTCGAAGTATGATGCTCTTCCTTCCATCCTCATACATTTCTCTCACCATATCCATCATGGTGAACAAGTCTCGCTCCATGTCTTCATCAAAGAATCTTGTGAAGAAACGAGAATTTGAGGACTTGTAGAAGTTGTCATTATCAAAATCAACAAAATAAGTTCAAACAAGATTAACAAAGAGCTTATTCAAGCAACCTTTTGCAACAAACCTCTTGTGCTTCAAGGATTGCTTTGATATCCTTTGGGATAAAAAGAATGCCTTCAGCTCGTCTTCCTTCTTGTTCTCCCCTAGACTTAGCTATCAATAGCTTTACCTGAACCTTTGCAAACTCAAACAACAGTCAATTTACAAACAATCAAACAACTAAATTCTTTCTACAGTTTGAACACCTTTCAAGTCAAACAAGCATATAGATTGCTTTTTCAATTAAGCATCCTGATCTGATATCATCTGCATCATGATATAACCTACTCTGGTATAACTTAACTCTGATATAACCAACTTTGGTACCACCTTCTTTGAAGGTGGGGTTAATTACCCTGAGGCTCTGATACCACCTGATCTGAAAATGGGGCACTAAAGGCTTCTTGTCAAGCTTACAAGAACCTCTTCCACTCCAAAGCTTATATATTCCCAAGATCTAGGCTTATATTGACAATTTGCGGAATAAATAACTTGAAATAGGTGTATTCTTGTGTTTGCCTTTAACTGTTAAGGGCTTTAAGTTGATTTGCTTAAACTAATATAAAAATATATAACAACAAATAATGCAACTAATAACCAACACACATAACAACAATATAATTAGGAGTTCATCCAAACCTCTTGGGCTACGTCTCCATGAGCTCTAGTCAACTCAACTAGGCTCTTTGGGATTATGGCTTAAATTTTTTTACAAGTTCCACACTTAACTCCAATGGTTTACAACTAAACCAATTGGATTAGAATGCCATCTTTATCCCTGGTTGTTTGGCTCTCTGGCTCTCGGCTCTCAGCCCTCGGCTTTGGCTCTTGACTCTTAGCTCTCGGCTTTGGCTCTTAGCTCTGGATCTTGGCTCTGGCTTTCGGCTCTAGCTCTTGGCTCTGGCTCTCGGCTCTGGCACTTGGCTCTGGTTCTTGGATCTGGCTCTCGGCTCTAGCTCTTGGCTCTGGCTCTTGGCTCTCTCTCTCGGCTCTCACTCTTGCTCTAGCTTTGGCTCTCGCTCTGGCTCTTTGAGCTTCTCATTTCGATCGACCTCTAAGCGACTCCAAACTTCCTCTTTCAATTGTGCTCTCTGGCTTTTGTGAGGCATCCTTCCGGCTCTGTGACTTACTGTCCATTTCTTTATGTGTAATCATTCCTTCGCCTCTGCATTTCTTCGACTAGCCCTCTGGCTCTACGATTGGCAATCTGACTCGTTGGCTCTGTGGCTCTGCATATTACATAATGCATCATTGTTACAGAAATGCCCACTGATAGTGTGGCACAAGTGTGACGGTTGTTTCCAAATGGAAATGAATCGACGGGAACAAGAAACCCGGTCGTTTGGCCTTCCTGTGCAAAAATCTCGAAAATAGCCACATAATGGAATACACAGGAAAAATGCATCATGAGCCATTTAACCGAACTTCAAATAATATAGAATCGACACTATAAGCATTTTGGGTTTGTCCTTTCATCGCATATCGCAATTGCTTTGCGTAGGCCAAAAAACCAAATACACGGAAAATACAAAGAAAATCTGCAATTCCGAATTTCAAATATTATGAAATCACGTCCATAACCTTATCATGTCCATGCTTTATCGCATGTCGCAAGTTGCAACGACCCTTGTATCGGGGATTCGCCGATCGCTGATCGTCAATCGCTTTATCGATGCTATCTCTATCGGCCCATCACATAGACGTATCGTGTCGGCGTATATCACATGTAACGACCCCATTGGTATTTGCGTGACCCAATCACCGATTTCGATATCGTAATAGCTAATTGCACATGTAAATGGCCCGGGGTTTCGATATCGTGCGAAGGCCTTCCTCTGATGTGATATATCAGAGATCGCTATCGGGGAGCCCTTAAGGCCTGCTGCTCCACCCTTTAAACCTTTCCGATGCAATATGTCGGAGATCACAATTGGGGGTCCTTAAGGCCTTTGGTCTAAGTCCTCCATTTGAACCTTCCGATGCATTTTTTCCATAGAAAGTCTTTTTTTCTCTTAAGTTCCATTTAATAAGAAAATGCCTCCTTTTCAAAGGACAATGGGCAATTTTCTTTTTACAATATCTCTTTCATCAGAAGTCCGTTTTAGCCCATTCAAATTGCATTAGATTCAGAATGAAGAGATCTCTGCAATGAGACTATTTTCAAAATCATCCAATGACTTTAATTTTTCCCCTGTGAGGAAAATTCATAGACTTAGAAGTCTATGTTAGATCCAGACGTATCAAGCCACATATCTTATGAGGTTCACTCAAGTTCGAGATGAACTAGGCGGTGTGGGTGTCATTGTATCTAATCATGACCTTGTGAGTTTTGCCTTACTTGGACTTCACAAGTCTCGGCATGGCTTCCAAGATGTTTTCAGTGGGAGAGAGAACTTTCCCAGTTGGGAAAAGTTATGGACTAACTTCATATAGGAAGAGATCTGGAGAGGGGCCAAAGAAGGGAGATCAATAAAGAAGATGACGAGGAGAATTTAGCTCTTCCAGACAAAGCTAGGGGAAATAAAGGCAAAGGGAACGACGAGTCCCGTCAGAAGGGCAACAAGAAGAAGAAGGATCTAAGGAAGATCAAGTGCTTCCATTTCCATGAGTTCAGACATTATGTTATTAAGTGTCCTAATTAGAATAATAAGGGGTCAAATAAGGAGCATGTGGCCGCATCAACTTTGGTAGATGGGTTTGCTTCTCAATTCGAGAAGGATTTATCATTGATAGCTTTCATGGCAAGATCAATAGGCAATAACACATGGTATATTGATTCAGGAGCCTCTTTCCACATGACTAGGAATATGGAGTATTTCATCCAGTTGGATGAGAAGGACATGTAGGTTCATATTGAGCTAGGAGATAATAGAAAGTATGCAACTAAGGGAGTTGGTACTGTCAACATTGAGAGGGAGTTAGAGAGCTCTCTCCATCTCAAAGATGTTGTCTATGCTCTGGGGATGAAGAAGAATATGGTTTTAGTAGCAACCCTTGAGGACAATGGATATGATGTCATCTTCAAAAGAGGTAAGGCATACCTCAAGCACTTATCTTCTGGATTAGGGAAGCAGATAGGTGTGAGGATGAGGAACCTGTACAAGTTGCAAGTTGAGACTAGCGTAGCCTTGAGCAACAAGGCAAGTGGTGATCAGAGTAGAGATATTGGATAATTTTGGCACGGGTGCATGGACACTTGCATCATGGGGTGATAAAGATTCTTCAACAAATATCTGCAGGATTACCAACATGAAACTTTGACAAGAATGGAGTGTGTAAGGGATGCATGCTTGGAAAGTATGTCAAGACTTATTTTTAGGGACGAGATAGTAGGGCCAAATTTATTTCGAAGCTGGTGCATTCTGACGTATGTGGACCCTTCTCTTCTCCTTCTCTTATGAGACATAGGTATTATGTTACTTTCATTGATGATTATTCTCATAAATCTTGGATATTCTTTATGAAGAAGAAAAATGAGGTTTTAACCAATTACTTGGAGTCTAAGGCCTTGGTAGAAAACCATACGTGGAAGAAGATCAAGTCAGTGAGAAGTGATAATGGGGGAGAATATGTCTCTAATGCCTTTAAGGAGTTATGTGCGAAAGAGGGCAATAGGAGGGAGTTGATTGCACCCCATAACCCTCAGTATAATGGGGTGGCTAAAGAACTACAATATTGTTGGAGTAGCCAAGGCTATTTTGCATGATTAGGGGTTGCTTATGTTCTTGTGCGTAGAGGCATGCAACACTGCATTATTTCTGCAGAATAGGAGTCCACACAGGGTTCTTAGACGAGTTACACAAGAGGAGGCTTTCACATGCAAGAATCTTGATGTTTCACACTTTCATATCTTTGGCACAAAATTTTATTTCCATGTGTTCAAATATAGAAGGAAGAAGTTGGAGCCCATAACAGAAAAGGGTATTTTCGTGGGATACAATGAGATAGCCCAAGCATACAGGGTGTATCTACTAGGACTCAAGAAGATATTTCTTAGGCGAGATGTGAGGTTCAAGGAGGAGAGAGCTATTAGGGAGTCCCTGGAGCAAGAGCAGATAGTAGTACCTTAGATGGAGGAACTACTCGCTCCTAAGGAGGATCCTCGAGTGGGATCATAGACAAAGTCTCAGACATATGGCAAGAGGGCCACACAGCAGGAGGATTAAGATGCACTAAGAGTGAGGAGGATGCCAACATGTACTATATCATGGTTGGAGGGCTTCCACTCATTCTAGTTCTCTATGTTAATGACCTTATATTGACTGGAGCATACAAATTGATCCAAGATTGCAAGGAGGACCTTGAAAAGGGAGTTTGAGATGAAGGATATGGCGCTTATGCACTATTTCCTTGGCTTGGAGATTTGGCAGGGTGATGGTGAGATCTTCGTGGGACAAGGGAAGTACACTACAAATATTCTCTAGAGATTTCATGTGTAGGATTTCAGGCCCATGGCAACACTTCTAGTCACAAACTAGAGGAAGGTGGATGCTAGTAGAGCAGAGCAAGTGCATGATATAAAATACATGCAACTCATTAGGTTATTGATGTACTTGGTCAACACATGACCTGATATTTGTTTTGCAGTCAACCAACTGTGTCAATTCATGATGGAACCGACTATAGTTTACTGGGTTGCTGCAAAGCATGTGTTGAGGTATCTTAGAGGCACTGTGGATTATGGATTATGGTACAGGCAGCTTTATGATGTGAGGCCAGAGGGCTTCATAGACACAAATTGGGAAGGGAGCTCCATAGATCTTAAGAATACTTTAGGTGGCTTCTTCAACATTGGGTCAACAATTGTTTCCTGGTACAATAGGAAATAGAAATTAGTTGCACTCAGTTCAATAGAGGTCGAGTACATGGCTGCCACTTTAGCATCATATGAGGTTATCTGGATGAGGAAGTTACTTATGGGACTTTTTAGACAGAGGATGGAGCCTATTATGATACACTTTGATAATCAGAGTTGCATCAAGCTCTCTGAGAACCCAATGTTTCATTATCGCTTAAATCATATCGAGATTAGGTATCATCATCTC
This sequence comes from Pinus taeda, assembly GCA_000404065.3. Taxonomy (NCBI): domain Eukaryota; kingdom Viridiplantae; phylum Streptophyta; class Pinopsida; order Pinales; family Pinaceae; genus Pinus; species Pinus taeda. The sequence continues at coordinate 154,260 of APFE030788587.1, forward strand.
ATAGATTGTGTGCAGAAAGGGATAGTGAAGCTACTGTACATCCCGACAGAGGAGCAAACATCAAATATATTTACTAAGGAATTAGCAAGAAGAGATCTTATTCATTTCAAAGATAAGTTGGGAGTTGTACAAAATCCCTTCCTCGCTAAGAAGGAGTGTTGAAAAGTAGTGAGTGAAGTTCTTCTTAACTTGTGCCTTAGTCAAGAAAGACCACAAGTGGTTCTTATTTAGCATGCACGAGTCCCTATAAATTAGGACGAGTTCATGAAGCAGTTTGACTTATGCACAAGAGTGGGAGGCTTAGTTTGTTGTCTCTTGATGCGAATTAGAATTGGGAAAAAGACAAGTGAAGAGTCTTAAGTTCTAGATTGAGACTAGATGAGTTACATGAGTTAGTTAGAATTAGTTAACTCATGAATCACAAGTTCAACTTCCAAAAATAAACCTTCCAGATTTAGCTAATGCAATTTTTTTATAAGGAGTACAAAGGCACATCACAGTAACATTATTATTGAACACAAGTTTGTGTGAAGGAGCTTGTGAGAGGAAGAGTGTGTGCTAAGGAGAAGCTTGTGTGCATATTGGTAGAAGGCAATTTCCTTGGGATTTGCGCTAGGATTTAGGATGAATTCCTAAATAATAGGATCTCCCTATGCGCAAGGATTTAAGAGGATTGTGCTAGGAAATAAGGGCTCCATAAGTGCTCAAGGAAATAGGGAAGTAGGATAAGGGTTCTTGCAAAGTGTTTCAAGCTTAGGACAAGCAAGGAGAACAAGGTTGTTTTCTACTGAAACATGATTGTATTGTAAGAAATCTATTGCTCAAATTTCTATTAATAAAATTCTCAAACAGGCAGAGGGTTTTCCTAATCAGGTTCCCTAGAAAAATATTGTGTTTTGGTTATTATGTTACTGTCTTTATTTTTGTTCCTATTTCGTTGCAAATAAGTTGAGAAATTTTGTATCTTAATGAAACAAACTAGTTTTTAGATTGATAATTAAAGCAACTGCAGAATTTCAAGGAAATTCTACACCCTGAATCAATTTGATCCCTTGCCCATGCACAGTTCCACTTTTGACACAAATATGACTTGGCAAAGATTAAAATTTTGATACCACTACAAGACCTTACTCATATACCAGGGAAAAGAAATTTAATCGACAAACACTTTTGGTTAGGGTAATCAACCAATCCATTGCATGATCATCCACAAGTATAACTAAGTATGAAAAAATCCAACAAACATCCTTCCTTTTACATTCCATTATTGATTAATGGTTTATTGCTTCATAATTGTATGTTTGACTCTGAATCTTCTACTAATGTTATGACTTTCGAAGTAAGGAAAGAATTAGGGTTACAAATTGCTAAATCTTGCAAAAATGTAAATGAAATAGATTCTCAAGAAGTCCAAGTATATGGAGCATCAAAGTCCCTAAAGTGTGTTTGAAGGAGCATCCATAGAGGGTATTGAACATGGATGTGATCATGGTTGATTTCCTATCCAAGTGGGGCATGGTTTTCTCTAGTATATGGGTAACAAATACAAGTAGAACCCATACAAATGGATTGATCCTAAACATAAACCCTAGTAATGAAGGGCTATAAAGTATGGTTGCGCAAAGAAAAGAGAATGCTATAAAATGTTAACGATCTAGTGAAGATGAAGAATGGGGCTTTCTACAAACCATCGTGGGAGTTGGATTTGGATGCATGTCTAGTAATGGAGAAGACTCAATCACCAATTGCATCACTTCAACAATGTGTAGAGTCCTATATTTATCCAAGAATCAATGAGTTGGTATTTTTGTTTTGATTGCATTATTCATGAGGAAGAGGAACTAACTTGTCAATTGATTTTTGAAGTTTTTTACTAGCCAACATTTCAAATTAAAAGAAGAAGAGAACTGCTATGCATAATTGAATCAATGACAGAGTTTGTCTTTTCATATCCTACTTTTGATTAAAAAATATTTATAGATGGGTGAGGTATTACTGCAACAAGGGGAACATCTTTTAGTTCATTTTGAACACCACCTTCCTCATGGTTTGTTGTTGACCTTGCATTCTAATTTGGTTAAGTGTGAGTATAATCTTCAATTTGCATTTCCTTTCCACGATGATCTAACTAAATCAAGTATGGTGGAGGTGTCTTACAAAGTGGTTCAAACAAGTTTGGTTATTTCCCCATTCTTCTTATTCACTCAAAATCCATGTTTTAGTTATCACCTTTAGACTTACTTTGTTGTTTGATAATCATGCCTATGAGTAAATCTTGTCGTCTTGATAGACTACAATATTGGCTTCATTGTAGGGATTATCATGATGATCAATCATGGTATATGTGCTCTATTTCCAAAATAAATAAGGGTATTTAGGCTCATACAAAAACAAAATTGTTTTTCTCTTCAATTGGGTGGTCGTGGTCATTTTTTTTTGCCTTATTTCCCTTCACTCCCATCACATTTTAGCTCTTGTTTTTTCAACTGATTAGCTAATTTTTCACTTATTATCATTTATTTCCACTTTAAGTCAGTCTTAGGTCAATCTTCTTCTTTTTTCTTTAGCATAATAAGTTGTTCTGCACTTGCATGAGCAGTCTATGGGATTATATTGTTCTTGTTTTCTTTCTTTTCCTGCAATTTATTTTCTTCTATTAAGTGAATCCCAATTTTGATATAGTTATGGATCCAATCAATTTTTGAATTTTGGTCTAGGTCAAGACTATTTGAGGTCAAATTTATATTTAGCACATTACCCTAATCAAGTATTGAGTCAACTAGGAATGATATTTATTATTGAAGAGACAATAAGAGATGGTCTCTTCACTTCTTTTGAGTTGTGCTCGAGTTACACTTTGTCATCTAGAACCTCATCTAACTATAGGGACATGACATCATCTTGCTACACTCTATTGTTCCACTTCATGCTAGTTTAAGGGATTGCATCATTGTCCTTCTTCTCACAAACCCTTCCTCACCGACATTTTTGTTTGATAATCAAGCCTATGAGTACATCTTGTCATCTAAATAGACTACATGATTGGCTTCATTGGTGGGATTATCATGATGATCAATCGTGGTATATGTGATCTATTTCCAAAATAAATAAGGGTCTTTATGGTCATACAAAAACAAAATTGTTTTTCTTTTCAATTGGGTGGTCTTGGTCATTTTTTGCCCTATTTCCCTTCGATCACATCAAATTTTAGTTCTTGTTTTTACATTTGATTATCTATTTTGTCATTTATTATTCTTTATTTACACTTTAAGTTGGTCTTAGGTCAATCTCCTTCTTTTTTCTTTAGCATAATAAGTTGTTCTGCACTTACATGAGCAATCTATGGGATTATATTATTCTTGTTTTCTTTCTTTTCCTGCAATTGTTTTGTTTTATTAATTGAATTCCCAATTCTGATATAGTTATGCATCCAATCAATTTTTGAGTTTTTGTCTAAGTCAAGAATATTTGAGGTCAAATTTCTATTTATCACATTACCGTCATCAAGTATTGAGTCAACTAGGAATGGGATTTGTTGTTGAAGAGAATAGGAGACTTCTTAAAATATGTCATGGTCTCATCTCTTCTTTTGAGTTATGCTCGAGTTACACTTTGTCATCTACAACCTCATCTAACTGTAGGGACATGATATCATCTTGTTACACTTTATTGTTTTACTTCATGCTAGTTGAAGGGATTGCATCATTTTCCTTCTTCTCACAAACCCTTCCTCATTGAATTTGACACCTTATTTGAGAATGAAGCGAATCTTGTTAGATTCGGTGAAGGATCACCTAATTCCTCGTATCCCCAAGAAAGAGGATGTCAAAGATATGTATAATTCCCTGGGAACCTTGTACCAAAGAATGAAAATATCCAAAAAGATGCTCTTAAATAACAAGCTCAAACTACCTACGTAAGAAAGATAAACACAATTATAAGCTACTCATGAATATAGAGGACATAGGAGATTGCAACATTTAGGAACAATTAGGTATAATGAGTTAGTTTGGATTTATTTTTAATGGGTTTAGTCCATTGGCGCACAACTTTTTTGAAATAATTTGTGGTCTAAAGAATTTCCTTAACTTCTAGTCACTATGGGATGCTTTCAATGGAAAGGAGATGAGATTATAGCTTGTATCAACTAGTTATGAGGATTTTCCAAGCCTATCCCTCATTGAAAAGGTGAGGAAGGGAATAAATAAAGGATATGGTAAGGGTTAAAATAAAGAAATTATACTTAGGGTGATAGAACCATAAAAATAAGGATTTGAGCCATATCAAATACTTCAATTGTAGCAAGCATAGTTGTTATGCTTCTAAATGCCCTAAGAAGAAAAGGGGAAGGCTAAGACACATTTGTAAGAAGCGCTCAAGCTTCAACAATGGGCAAGTAAACTACTAGGATTGATATGAACTTTGCCATGTTTCCATGCTTTTCGACCACAAAAATTTCAAGTGTCGAATGGTATGTCAACAATGGAGCCTTGAGACACATGACTTCGAGTAGATCAACCTTCTTCAAGTTCAAGGAGAAAGATACCAACATGCACGTGAATCTTGGTCGTGATGGTAAGTACCCAATGGCTTGGTTTGGGTTTATCTCATTTTGTATGCAAATTGGAGAAGTTTTGGATCTGCATGAGGTATTGTATGTTACTGGGTAAAAATCTCCTTAACTATGAGTTAAATACTCCCTGGTATGGCCTTTGATATCGTGTTATGCCTTTCCAACAACACAATTTCAGGTGTTAGGTGGTATGTTAATAGTGGAGCCTCGATAAACATGATTTTGAACATATAAATGTTTTTCTAAGTTCAAGGAAAAAGATATTAACATGCAAGCATAACTTCCTAATGATGGTAAGTACCCATTGGTTTGATTGGGTTCTATATCATTTGACATGTTAGTTTAGAAGTTTGGGATCCACATGAGGTACTACAAGTTACTAATATGAGTACAAATCTCATTTTAGTTTCTTTCTAACAAATTTGAAGTGTAGCGCTAAATTTGATGATCATGAAGTAATCATTAAAAATTTAAACCCTAATCTTAAGTCCAATGTTGCCTAAAGTATTCTAAGAGGGTGGCCTTCATAGGTTCCTAGCAAATCCAATGATGCAAAGAGATTTGTTGACCAATAGTGACAATCTATGCAAGCTTTGGCATAATTGAAATATGGTTTCTTACCTCTTTTGATGGACATGCTGATTAGATTCCATAACTTCAAGGTGGACAAGAGAGGAGTGTGCAAGGGATGTTCACTTGTCAAGCATGCCATAAATGCTTTCCCAATCAATGAAAATCAATCAAGATGGATTCTTGATTTGATTTATTCAAATGTATGTGGACCCATGTTATCAACTTTGTTGATGAGTAACCTTTGTTATGTTGCTTTCATTAATTCTTCTTCCAAAAAGACACGAACATATTTTATGAAGGTCAAGAATGAGGTCTCTAGTAAGTTCCAAGAGTTTAAAGCTTTTGTTGAGAACTAAATAGGTAGGAATATTAAGGTACTAAGGTCAAATAATAGAGGGAAATACACCTCTAACAACTTTGTTTCCTTTTGCAAAAAATCATCATTAAAATTGATATAGAGTCTTAAAGGAAATAAAGTCAAACAGATGAAATTTTTGTTTTCCATTGAAAGCTAAGAGATCAAAAGCTTTACATTAAATAGAACAAGAGCAATTGGCCCAAGGGTTTCCTTTGAATTCCAGTCAATTTAATGCATGTCAACATAATATGATTGTTACGATATGGTTATCCTAGGAACTCAAATGGCAGCCCCAAAAATCAAATTCTTGATAAACCAAAAAGACTTTAGGGGATGCTTTAGTGTGGATGAAATTATAATGACACATGCTCAAATGAATAACATACTAAATAGTCATCAAGAACAACAAGATGTGCCTCAAAATATCCATCAACATGTGGTTGTCCCAAATTAGCCCAACTCCTTGCCCATGAACAATTCCAGTTTCAACTTGGAACATAACCTAGAAAATATTAAAATTCTAGTACCAGTTCAATACCTTATTCATAAGTAGGGACAAAAA
>APFE030788587.1:160668-180090 GCA_000404065.3 Pinus taeda
GGAGGCACAACCAGTCCATTGAATGATCATACATATGTATATCTAGGTATAAACACGTTAAATGAACATCCTGCCTTTTTCATTTCATTATGATTAACATTGAGATTGTAGCTTGGAAGGTGATTTTGCATGGATTAGGTGTCATGACATGCAATGAGTCACCTTATCTCCTATGATAGTTAATTAATGAATTTCCTAAGTCAAGACTTTATACAACAATTTAATTTATTTGTTGGTTACCTTTTTACTTAAAAGGAAGATGTCAACGACAAATTAAGTCATAACCAGTGATCTTAGTGAATTGAGATATAATCTTGATCGTTGAGATTAGGGTTTGATATTTTTAATAGGAGGTTTGAGCCATAGGAGAGACACGATTGATTGGCATGAGTTGGGATTCAATGGTGCACAATATTTGGCCGCGAGAGCGAGAAAAAGGCTTAATCGAGCTAGCTCAAGTAAGATCAACAAAGAGGCCAAGTTATCTTAGATCGAGTAGGCCCAGTTTTCTCTTGGACTGTCAAGATGAAATTTCCTTGTGAGAAAAAGTTCTTCTCGTGTGGGTTGAACAAGGGCTGAGTGAGAGAGAAGGTTGTTTGTTGTGTGTTTTCTGGAGCAAATTCTTGTAATATTGTTGTAAAAAATATTTCTCTTGAAGTTGAATAAGAAGCCCAACATTTGTTGGCTTTCCCCTCACTTGGGTTTCTAAGGTATATATATGTTATCCTTTGTTTCATGTGATTGGTTTCAAGTGTTTTTGCTTCTACTATTTATTTGGTTAAAATCCCAAAATATTTATTGTTACAAATCATATTAGAAAGCATTGTTTATTTCAGATATATGAATATTTGTTGAGACAGTAAATTTGTAACTAGGTTTAAAGAAATTAACATGGTACCATAGCTCTAAACTCTAAATATGAAGTCAAGGATATTTGACAAAGATTTTAGGGCAACAAAAAACAAATCACATTTCAGTCTTTTTAATCTCTTTGAGGATTTTAGTCTATAATAGAAACCGATGTTCAATATGAGGACAAGCTTAATGGTTCTTAAAACTACTTGCGATGGAAGGTTTGAATCACCTATGTTCTCAAGGAGAATAATTTGTGGGCCTATGCAAGTACATAAGTGGTTCCACCAGAAAATGATCCCATTGCCCTAGATTTGCACGAGGCCAGAGAGGCCAAGGCATAAACGATTATTCTTGATGGGGTTAACAATCATCTCATACTCCATCTATCAGAGAAGGATACTGAGAAGAAAATGTGGGAAGCGCTCACAACTATATCAGAGAAACTATCAAAGTTGAAATATGATTCTCAAGGACAAGTTGCATGGCATAAGAATTTTCAAGGGCGAGAGCGTGATATCTTACTTGTCTAGGCTAACATACGTTAGGGACAAATTGGCTATTATTGGGGAGATGATTGTTGAGGAGGAGTTTGTGCATATAGCCTTGAATGGATTTTCAAAGCACTGGGATGTATTTGTCAAGAGTATTATGGGTTGGGATCACCTACTTGACTTGATGAGGCTTTGGGATGATTTTTTCCAAGAGGAGACCTGGGAAAGTGGTCAACAAGGAGATCAAAAGAAGAGGTTCAAAAAAAGGGAAAACCTTGCTCTAGCAAGCAAGGGTAAGCAAAAGGCAAAAAAAGTGCCAATCAAGGGGTCCTCTTCCAAGAGTGGGAAGAAGAAAGATCCAAGCAAGGTGTTGAATAATTTAATTGACCTTAAATTACTTCATTAATTGTCAACCAAGGTTCGTGTACTTATGAAGTGTATGTGCAACATATATGCTAGGAATTCTATCTTTGGATGAAATTGATCTAAGTAGGGATAAATATTAGACGAGATTAAAGAGTTTTCACACACATGTTATTTCCATTAAAGCTACATCAAAACCAAATGCCAAACTGTATTGAAAATTAATCTATAACTTGAAATCTCAATTTATTCTAATTGCAGAATTGAAAGTCTATTTCTAATTGCATAAAGAGAATATTAATGCTAATTGTAGAAAAGAGGCCCTAATACTAATTTGCAGAATTGGAAGTTTAATACTACTTTGCAAAAGAAAATCTTAACACTATTTGTGGAAAAGGAAACTTAACTCAGAAAAGGAAATTCTAACTCTAAATTACAAAAAATAACACTAATGCTAATTTCTTGCAGAAGGAAAGTAATTCGAATGAAATGTGGCTTCAAGTGATTACTAATGTGCTCTAATAACTCTGAAAGATTGTAACAACCCTGTTGAAAATTCCATGGAATAAAAGTTAAAAAAATAATAACCACAGTTGATGGGACACTTATTCCAAGCCGAATGTTGGGCAAAACATCCTAGTGTGGGTGTTCATCGGTATAGTATGGCTAAAGGAAATTGGCAAAAGAAATGGCTAAGGATTTGGAAAGGAAAAATGGCATTTTTGGCACATTTATTTATGAAAATAATGGAAATTAGGAGAAAATGAAGGTGAAAGGTCACAGGTTGGATGTGAGGAAGAAATTGAAGGAAAATAACAGAAGGAAGAAAATAGAGGCTTCATTAATAAAAAGGCCTCTGAGGATAAGTTAAGAACCTTTTTTCAGTTTAGTTTGGAGATCTCTCATTTTTCTCTCTCTCTCTCTTACTCTTGGACACTTAAGATTTTTCTTGGAGCACTTTGGCATTGGAGCAAGAAAGGCAAAGAAGGCAAGATCAAGCAAGGAAAGGCAGGATCAAGTAGCTACAATGGGATTCATTGCAGGTATTGATTTGCATGTGTATTTTCTTTGCTAAATTTTGCATGCATGGTGTTGCATGTGCTTGTTTTTTGTCATGGCATGGGTTTTGCTAGGTGTGACATTGTTTTTAGCCTAGCCTTCCCATTTCTTGATAGCTTTGATGTGATGAGTTCTCATACTTCAGTTGAGTTGGATTATCGGATGGATTCGAAGCTGAGTGGGGTGGATCTCCGAAATGACCAAACACATGGTCTAGTGGTCCCTAAATTGGACTATGGATCGTGGTAAAGCCAATGACGTAGTAACCCCTGAGCCAGATTGTGGGTTGCGGTAAAGTCAAGATTGTGTGCCTCGGTGGGTCTAGGAATCCTTGCTGGTGAATGGCGGGATATATGGTAGAGTCAAGAAGTGGATTGCTCTTCGTTGGGCCTATTAGTCCTGAGATGGGATGTACGGTAAAGCCCGAAGTATGGGTCTTAGTGGCCTAGTGATCCTTGGATCAAACTGTGGATTACGGTGAAGCCTGAGAGACTAGGAGGCACTCAAATTCCTCACGGTGTAGGTGGAGAACTCCGGTAGCATCCTTGCTTGTTTGGTTCTTTTCGGTTGGTTATGAGTCCCACATTCATGCTTGGAATATGGCACGGGGGTGATTGGCTGAAGAGAGACTTGGCTCAATGTTAAATTGTGTTCTTTGCTTAGGACAATCACTTTAATGTTCATGTTAGCTCATTTATAGTTCCAAATTAGTTCCATTAGCAATCACATAATCCATTATCACATTGATAGTAACTAAATAAAGAACATAGATAATGAATGCAAAAGACAAGAGAACACAGGATTGGCTCAATCCAGGGAAAAACCCCAAGAAGGGGAAAGCCATTGATCAATCTTCTTATTAAATCTATAAAATGTCCAGTAGAGCGAGATATGAGAACAATAATCTAGAGTCAAGGAAGACTAGCCAATTGATCTAACAACACAACCTTTAAACAAATCGATGGTGTACACAAGATTGCAATCCTGATACATTGAAGAGGGTTAGGGCTGCTGGTGAATAATTGATGACCCTTCTAACTGAATCATAAGACCTCTTCTTAGTTGCGGCTTTGCTTTAAAAGAAGGATGCTACCCTTTACCAGTACTTAGGGTCAAATATGTGGCTCATCTTGTAGCATCAAACTTTGAAAAGGTTGTGGCCTTTCTTTGAATCAACAGACAACAAAATACTGGATCAAGATATCTTGAATACCTTCATGGGCCATACAACAATTCATTGAGATGCTCCACAAAGAATTGTAATCACTTATTCAAAGGTCACACTCTTAGTCTAGTTAGTGGTGTACTCCTTGTGCTTGTGGTTTAGAGAGGAGGCCCAACACCAGGCCTCTTGGCCCTTCAGCAAGATACTCCAACCTTGTTGTAGCTACAACAAGCTCTATGGCCCAGAACAAAAGGTAAATAATAGTAGAAACTAACACTGAATGGCCCACAATTACCTTAGATGTATCGACCCTGTTCCTTCAAGAGATCCGCACCAAAACATCAAGACAATCCTTCCCCAAACTCTTATTTCTGCCTCAGTCCAGTGACATTCCAGAGGTAGATATAATTCACTCTTATGTTCTAAAATGAGGATGGAGGGTGAATATATAAAAAAAAAAATAGATATGATGATTTCCCCTTATGGAGGTTATTTGACCTTGACACTTTGGAGGCAAATTCAAATTTCAATTTTTCAATTTTTTCCTGCCTTGATAGGATTATGCCTTATAGAATTTCTTTTGAGTGAATAAGTACTTTTTCTTATCCAAATTTGGTGATCCTTAGATCGATTTTGATCCTCTCGAGAAGAGGAATTTAATGCAAGGATTGTTTTTATCAAATAAGCTGTCCAAAGTGGAATTTTTCCCTAGTTTACAATTTTAACACTCAACTAATCTATGGTCGGGTGGAACGTGGTAGTCCCATCTCCAGTTGGTTTTTGCATTCATTAATGATAAATTCATTCCCTTGGTTTTCATGTGTAAATTTACTGGTTTATATGTGGATTTTATGGCTGATATATTTATGGCACTTCTGTTGTTACTATGCTGGTTATATGTATGTTTTATGACAACAACTATGTATGGCTCTCAATATGTTTTTACATGTAAATGAACGAAAAATGTATCTATGACCTAATAGATGATAATGCAACAAAAGTCACGAGGGAACAGTGGTTCTTAGCGATTCCCAGATAAGTATGAGATCACTATGCTTAATTCTATTGTTTACACCTGTAGATTACATGTTTGTGGTATGTTTGACGAAATGCATGTCATGGCTAATAGGGGTATGGTTAAGGGCTTGTTTAACTAGTTGCTTCTACTTCTTTGTTTCCCAGTTATTTCACTGATCTTAAGATATCATTTCATTTTGGGTAGTGACTTGGGCTCTAGTTCGGAAAAAGTGGCTCAAATCCTGGGGATGCTGGCACAAAACTGGACAATTGGTCCCTGGACGCTGGAATGCCGGCCTGTGAGAGCGTCCAAAGGTCCCTAGGTGCTAGCATGCCCATAATATGAGAGCTTCCAAAGGGTAAGTGATCAGAAGTTTCAGTGGGACCCAGGGGCAAGCTACCTTAAGTGTTGCCATGGTTCTCAGGGGTCTTGTAGCTGATGTGGAAGGTTTGTTTATTGTGTTTCCGTTGATTCCATTCCTTTAAGGTCACATAGGAGGTTGAATCCATCATAGTAGCCTCTCGTCACATGTTTACCCCGGTTGGCCAGCTACTTGGGTAGATGTGGGAGGAGGGTGTTACAGAGTGGTATTAGAGCATGGTTCACCCCTCAAATTGTATGGGCTATGTGTTGGTCATGCATGCATGTTAGTTGCATGTGTGTCTCTTACACTTGCATTCCATGTGTTTATTACATTGTATAATGTTGATCATGGTTGTAGTAATGTTGTCATGAGGAACTTGATGTTGTTATTGTGGAGTGTATCGTCACGAGCATATGACTAGTTACATGTTATATGTCGCTTGGTTACATCCTTGTATGTTAGGTTGCATTCTTGTATGTTTGGTTACATGTATTAGTCTTGTAGGTTTGAGTACAAGTATTGTTCGCTTATGCTCGATTACATGCATTCATGCATATGTGTGGCTGATTATGCATTGCTTATGCATGTTGATGGTTGCATGTGGTAATGTGTGCAATGGAGTAATGGTTTTTGTCATGCATGAAGTCATAGCATGCACTATTGATATGGTCTTGCATTAATGACTGGACTCTAACTATAATGATGTTTATGTGTTGATGCACTTATTTGTATGTCTATATGGTGTTATGATTATGTTATACATGTATCACGTTGATTTGAATGATTTTGCAGATGAGGTAACCTCCACAAATTATACTAAGGTACGTTGGTTTGTTATGATTTGGTTTATCTGGCATATTATGCCTTGCAGGAAAGAAAGTCAAAATGAATAACAAGATGGTAGACTATAAGGACTCTCCCTATGAATCAGATGAGAAACGTCATGGGCACTCTTATGATTTGGCAGATACTTTGAGAAGCTTGAAGGAAGAAATACGGAGTTTGAAGGCAAATAATGACAGGATCTTACATGCATAAGAGAAACAAGAAGATGTTAACGCGATACTTCTTCAGAGTTTGTCAGAATTACAGCGACAAGGGGCACTTCAGATCAACCATGGATAGGAGGACAAATCTAATGGAACATATGGAAGTAGGTATCATGGAAGACACAGGTTAGATAGAGTTGACACGGTGAAAGATGGCAGGTTGTTGGACATTCCAGATAAGAGAAGTGATGTGTATAGGTACTATTCTAGTTTTGGTTTTGACAGACATCATGACCATCATCATTATCATCCTTACAGGAGGAGTGATAGGGGATACTTGCCAGATGAATTTAAGAAAGCAAAACCACCTACTTTTGACGGAGATGTGAAGAAGCCAGAATATGCAAAGGCTTGGATACTTGGGATGAACAAATTCTTTGAGTTGCATGAGTACACAAATAACATGAAGTAAAACATAACTATCTTCAACTTGAAAGGTAAAGTAGATATTTGGTGGGAATATGTGAAGCGGTTCAGAGACATCAGGATGGATGATTTGAGTTGGCGGAAGTTCAAGAGGATTTTCAAGAAGAAGTACTTGTCAGAAGGTACTACGACAACAAGGCCAAATAATTCTATGAGCTAAAGATGGGGTCAATGATAGATGAAGAGTACAAGACCAATTTTCTGGATCTATGGAGATATGTACCGTATCTTACAGATGAGAAGGCTAAAGTTCAACAATTTGTCACTAGTTTGCCATTAGCATTTAGAGATCGGATTGAGTATGATGAGCCTCGATCACTTGAGGAAGTCATTGGGAAATTGAAGCGTTGTTATGAACAGTCAAAGCGTAAGAATGAATCTTAGTAAGGATGGAAAGAGAAAGACAAACGTAGAGGTAAATGATAGCCTAAGAGAGCAAGGCCTCAAAATGCAGATGAGAAAGAAATTATGGGACCACAAAATAAGTTTAATGTAGCTAGATAGGGACATGGGTCACAACAAAAACATAAAGGTGAGGGCACTGGTTGATTGGAGTGTTGGAAATGTGGTGAGGAACACCTTAGGAGAGATTGTCCACAAAATCAGGGTGGTAGGCCTAAGATATACAATGCACAGGAGGCGCAGACTGTTGGGGACGTGGGGTAGGGTATTCCTCGTATTTATGCAGCTGTGGGCAACAGACAGGCAGAGCACCAGGCATCTCTCATTGAGATGGACGATAAGCTTTGTGATCAATTTATTTACATTTTGATTGACCCTGGATATAATTATAGCTATGTTAGTCATGACTTGGTGGATAAGTGTGGTTTGAGTAAGGAACTACATGCAAAATCTTGGTTAATGTAGTTGGCTACAAGTACAAAGAAGTGAGTTCATCATTGGGTAAGAGCTTGTGCATTTGATTTGAATGGTATGCCTACGACAACACATTTGAATGTATTACCGCTGGGATCATATAGTATGTTTTGAGGCATGGATTCATTGTATATTCATAGCACCAAGGTAGATTGTTATGACAAAGTCATTGAGTGTGTTGATAAAAATGGGGAACCAAGAGTCTTACAGGGTAAGAAGAAAGCCACATCAGTTAGGATGGCGAAAACTATGCAGGAAAAGCATAGTTATAGGAAAGGGTGTAAGTTATTTGTAGTGCACATTTCTAGTGATAAAGGTAAGGAAGTCGAGGATGCATATGTGTTGAGTAGGTACCCAATTTTACAACAGTTCAAGGATGTATTTCCTGAAGACATTACAAAGTTTCCACCTTATAGGGAGGTAGAATTTTCTATTGAGTTGGTGCTAGGGGTAGCTCCAGCATCAAAGGCACCTTACAGGATGAGCACACCTGAGTTGGTAGAGTTAAAGTTGTAGTTGAAGGACATGTTGGACAAGGGATACATTAGGCCAAGTGTATCACCATAGGGCGCACTAATATTGTTTGTGAAGAAGAAAGATGGAACTCTTAGATTATGCATTGACTACAGGCATTTGAACAAAGTGACTATCAAGAACATGTACCCATTACCAAGGATTGATAACTTGTTCGATTAGTTGAAGGGAGTCGCAGTGTTCTCGAAGATCGATCCGAGATCCAGATATCATCAAGTACACATCAAAGAGGAGGACATTTACAAGACAACTTTCCGGACCAGGTATGAGCATTATGAGTTTGTTTTAGTTCCATTTGGTTTAACTAATGCTCGAGATACATTTATGTGCTTGATGAATAGTGTGTTGCATCTGTACTTTGATAAATTTGTTATTGTGTTCATTGATGACATATTGGTATATTCTAAAAATGAGGGAGAACATGTTGAGCATTTAGCAACAATGTTGAAGTTTTTGAGAAAGCATCAGTTGTATGCTAAGCTTTACAAGTGTAGTTTCTTTTAGACTGAGGTACACTACTTGGGACATGTTGTCTCCAAGGAGGGCATTGCAGTAGATCCATAGAAGATAAGGGCCATCATGGAGTGGATATCTCCTAAGAGTGTGGATGAGGTGAGATATTTCATGGGGTTGGCATGCTATTATAGGAGGTTCATCAAGAACTTCTCGTAGATTTCTTATCCTATCACATCATTACAGAGGAAAGTTAAGAAGTTCGAATGGACAAAGGAGTGTGAGGCTAGTTTTGAGCAGATTAAGTAGTTGTTGACACATGCACCAATGCTACAAATTGTAGATCTGGACAAAGAGTCTATGGTATGCATAAATGCTTGCAAGAGAGGACTTGGTGGAGTCCTTATGTAGGATGGACATGTGGTATTCTATGAGTTATGGAAACTACATGAGCATGAGCATAACTACCCAACACATGGTCTTGAGTTAGCAACGATCATACATGCATTGAAGATGTGGATACACTATCTTCTTGGCAGAAGTTTTGTATTGATCAGTGATCATATTGGATTGAGGTATTTGTTTGAATATCTCAATCTGAATGTATGACAGGCTAGATGGTTGGCCACGATCAGTGAGTTTGATTTCGAGGTCAAGTACATGAAAGGTAAAGAGAACAAGGTGGTAGATGCTCTCAGTAGGCAGGTACAGGTACATCACTAGGCATCTATGAGCTCCTATGGGACAAACTTACATGATAGGATCTTGCAGGCAGGTCAGTAGGATGTCAGGTATATGGATATTGTGCACAGATTGCAGCAAAATACTGGTACAAGTACAAGTGGTAGTACATGTACAAGTACAAGTACAGGTGCAGGTGCACAGGATGTGGACTATTGTCTTGCAACAGATAGATTGGTTAGATTCAGAGACATGATATATGTGTAAGATATCAGTGAGTTCAAGAAGGTGATATTGAGAGAGTTTCACGTGAAACCTTATTCAGGTCACCCAGGTTATCAGAAGACATTGACTGCAACGAATAAATTTTATTATTGGCTGAATTTAAGAGGGATGTAGTAGAGTTTGTGGCCATGTGTTTTGATTGTTAGCATGTAAAGGAAGAGTGTAAACATCTAGGTGGATTGATACAACCAATCACGATTCTAGAGTGGAAATGGGAGGTCATTTCCATGTACTTCATCACAGGGTTGCTGAAGACAGTGAGACAACATGATTCCATCATGGTTGTTGTGGACAGGCTGAAAAAGGTTGCACACTTCATTCCAGTGAAGTCTACATTCTCAGCTAGCGATGTGGCACAACTATTCATCAGAGATGTGGTTAGGTTGCATGGTGTTCCAAAGAAGATTATGTTAGACAGGGATGCAAAGTTCACTTCCAAGTTTTGGAAGGAGTTATTTGCAAGTTTGGGCATAGATTTGGCCTTTAGTACAACTTATCATTCGTAGACAGACGGACAAATAGAGAGGGTCAACAGGATATTGGAAGACATGTTGAGGATATATGTGATGCATCAGCAAGAGATGTGGGAGGAGTATCTTCCCTTGGTTGAGTTCGCATACAACAATGGTTATTAGGAGTCATTGAGGATGAGTCCTTTTGAGGCATTGTATGGGCAAAGTTGTAATACTCCTATCAGTTAGAGTGATATGGTTAATAGGGTGCTGATTGGAACAAAAATGTTGGTAGACATGGAACAGGAAATGCAGGTGATCAAGAAGAATCTAAAGGCAACACATGATAGGTAGAAGAGCTATGCATATCAGAACAGGTCGTTCAAGGAGTTCCATGTTGGGGAACAAATGCACTTGCGCATCATCAAACCGAAGAAGATCTCCTTACAGATTGGATCGTGCGCCAAGCTGGCACCACAGTTTTGTGGACCCTTTAGTATTATTGAGAGGATTGGGCCAATAACCTATTAACTTGCTCTGCCTCCGACAGTGAAGCCCATGATGTTTTCCATGTGTCATTGCTTAAGAAGTATGTTAAAGATGTTGATCATGTGATTGACTGGTATGTATTGCAGGTGGAACCAGATGGAGAATTTCAGTTGGAGCCTCAATGCATATTGCAGAAAAATGTGCTTATGCTCTGGAATTGAGCAATCGAGCAAGTTAAGGTGCAGTGGAAGAACTTTGGGCCCGATGAAGCTACATGGGAGATGACAGATCAGATGCAGCCCGTGTATCCTTCCTTGTTTTCCGGTTGAGGCAAAACAGTTTTGATATGGTGTTTTGATATATGTTTTGATATGGTGTCTTGGTATATGTTTTGGTGATATTGCTATATGTACATATGTATATGGATGTAAATACCTCCATGAGATATGTTATAAAGCTCTAATAAGAGGTATGGGTGTCATGTCATTATGATTATCATGTTGTTATATTGTCATGTTACTATGCTATCACGTTATGTTGTCATGTTATCATGTTGTCATGTAGGTTGGCACTCAACATAGTGATCATTGTAAATACTGCATCGAGCTATGTTATAAAGCTCCATGAGAAATATGTTTTCTTTCTAGCAGTTTGCTGAGGTATATGTGTGATTGAACACTGAGGACGGTGTCCCCCAAGGGGGAGGGTTTTGCAACAACCCTAGTGAAAATCCCATGTAATAAAAGTTAAAAAAATAATAACCATAGTTGATGGGACACTTATTCCAAGACGAATGTTGGGCAAAACATCCTAGTGTGGGTGTTCATCGGTTTAGTAGGGCTAAAGGAAATTAACAAATGAAATGGATAAGGTTTTGGAAAGACAAAATGACATTTTGACACATTTATTTATGAAAATAATGGAAATTAGGAGAAAATGAAGGTGAAAGGTCACATGTTACATGTGAGGATGAAATTGAAGGAAAATAATTGAAAATGAAGAAAATAGAGGCCTCATTAATAAAAAGAATTTGATGATTAGTTAGGAACCTTTTTTTTCAGTTTAGCTTGGAGCTTTCTCAATATTCTCTCACTTTCTCTTACTCTTGGACACTTAGAGTTTTCTTGGAGCACTTTGGCATTGGAGCAAGAAAGGCAAAGAAGGCAAGAGGAAGCAAAGATCAAGCAGGGAAAGGTAGGATCAAGCAACTACAACGAGATTCATTGAAGTTATCGATTTGCATGTGTATTTTCCTTGCTAGATTTGGCATGCATGGTGTTGCATGTGTTTGTTTTATGTCATGGCATGGGTTTTTCCATGTGTGCCAATGTTTTTAGCCTAGCCTTTCCATTTCCTAATAGCTTTGATGAGATGGGTTCTCATACTTTGGTTGAGATGGATTGCTGGATGGATTCAAAGCTGAGTCAGGTGGATCTTTGAAATGACAAACACATGGCCTAGTGGTCCTTGAACCAAGCTGTGGATCACGGTAAAGCCACTGACCTAGTAACCCCTGAGACAGACTGTGGCTTGCGGTAAAGTCAATATTGTGTGCCTAAGAATCCTTGCTGGTGAATGGAGAGATATATAGTAAATCCAAGAGGTGGATTGCTCTCCGTTGGACCTAGTAGTCCCAGGATGAGATGTACGGTAAAGCTTAGAGAGTGGGTCTCGGTGTAGGGCCTAGTGATCCTTGGATCAAACTGTGGATTACGGTGAAGCCTGAGAGACTAGGAGGCACTCAAATTCCTCATGATGTAGGTGGAGAACTCCGGTAGCATGCATGCTTGTTTGGTTCTTTTCAATTGGTTATGAGTCCCACATTCATGCTTGGAATATGGCATGGGGGTGGTTGGATGAAGAGAGACTTGGCTCAACCAATCTATGGTCGGGTGGAACTTGGTAGTCCCATCTCTTGTTGGTTTTCACATTCATTAATGGGAAATTAATTCCCTTGGTTTTCATGTGTAAATGTGCTGGTTTATATGTGGATTTTATGGCTGATATATTTATGGTACTTTTGTTGTTACTATGCTGGTTATTTGTATGTTTTATGACAACAACTATGTATGCCTCTCAATATGTTTTTACTTGTAAATGAATGGAAGATGTATCTACGACCTAATAGATGATACTGCAGCAAAATAAATTAGGAAAAAATGGTTTTTAGCGATTCTCAGATAAGTATGAGTTCCCTATGTTTAATTCTATTATTTACACTTGTAGATTACATGTTTGTGATATGTTTGATGAAATGCCTGTCATGACTAATGGGGGTATGGTTAAGGGCTTGTTTAACTAGTTACTTCTACTTCTTTGTTTCCCTGTTATTTTACTGCTCTTAATATATCTTTCCATTCTTGACAGTGACCTGGGCTGAAAAAGTGGCTCAAATCCTAGGGACGTTGACACAAAACTAGACAAATTGGTCCTTGGACGCTGGCATGCTGGCCTGTGAGAGCGTCCAAAGGTCCCTGGATTCTGGCATGCCCATGGCATGAGAGCGTCTAGAGGATAAGTGATCAGAAGTTTTAGTGGGACCCAGAGGCAAGCTGCCTAAAGTGTTTCCATGGTTCTTAGGGGTCTTGTAGTTGATGTGGAAGGTTTGTTTGTTGTGTTTCTGTCGATTCCATTTCCTTAAGGTCAAATAGGAGGTCGAATCCAACCATAGTGGCCTCTCGTCGCATGTTGACCCTGGTTGGCCAACTACTTGGGTAGATATGGGAGGAGGGTGTTACAAAGATCATCTACTCATCATCCACATAATTTAATTGAGTCATAAAACTAAATTGCTTGAATAAAATACATTCTGAAAATAAATCTTTTTGTATTTTATTTTTATGAGCGCTCTCGAAATAAAAAAACAGGTGATTAGAAAATAATAGAAATGTAACTATTTGTATTGATAGAGAGAAGAAAAAGCTATATGAAATTGCTAATTAGATGCAAACTATCTACAAGAAATTGCAATGTAAATAGAAACTAACTACCCTTACAACTATCCAGGGGGCCCTCCCATGAGTGTAATTTCATCACTGATCAAATGATTGCTCAACCACGCATCGTAAAGGAGGAACTAAGTATTATATTAATCCGCACAAGTTTCTTAAACAAAGCTTGCAAATGTTGAAATAAACAACGACTAACTGTGTTCTTGGTATTGCCTCATGACTTTTATACAATTATTTATCAAACTGATCTAAGAATCTTGTGCTGATAGGAAAATAAACTAGTCTACCATATAAGAAGTAAACTTAAATTAAAAGTCTATCTCCTCATGATTTTATATTGGAAGAGAAAACCATGAGGGATTCTTCTTGAACATGTCTTCTCAATCGAACAAATCATCTCCACGCTTGCTTGATCTCACCATGATCTCCTACCGAACTTCGATTTATTGTTGAAACGTCATAGCCAAAGTTTGACTTTTAGATCTTTCAATCTCTGTATCTTGCCAAATCATGTTGAGAAATAGCAACACGAAATTCTAGTTTAATTTGTCTTTGAATTAAACTGAGAATTGAAATTGAATTCTATTCTCATAACAACTTATAAATAGTTAATTAAGTTTAATTAACTTAATTAACTTAGGAATTTTGAGTTGGAAGTGTTTTTGTAGTCATGTATATGTTCTCCCTAAGTTTTGGGGGTCCAGTTTGAGTTTAAATTGAGTTGGAAATCATATCACTCAATTTACTGAGTTAAGTTAAGTTAAATTAGTTCCAAAATGTTTGAGGAACTATTAGAGAGTTACTAGTCAGTTGGTGCACTAGTGCATCCACAAGTGTCACTATAGTTAACTGAAGATTCCCTCATCAGAAACCAATGCATGTCGATTTTGAGAAAGACCCAGTTGAGACTAGAGTGCAGGGACAATGTACTATCAGTTGTATTATTTACTGGAGTGTAAATATCATTCATGCATCAGAGATGGATCATATGTTTGGATTGTGCAGTTTTGGAAGCATGAATTCTCTTTAAATACGGGCTATTCATCCTAGGAATTACAAAAGAGATTAGGGGCTTGGAGAGCTGCAGAATAAGCTAAGGATTTGGCTTGAGATAGCTTGTGAGCTGGGAGAGTTGAGCATACTTGTGCGGAATTGTTCTAGTGAGAACAAGCTTTGTATCTTTAATCATATTTCTAATATATGCAATACAAATAGCAGGTTTTTGAGTAGTGGATTTCCCCAGGTACATCTTGTGTTATGTGCCATTGATTTATCTTCTTCTTGTTCATATTGTTTTCATTGATCTATTGGCTTTCGCTGGTTGAAAGTAGAAGTAGATTCTTGTCCTGTGCTTTATTACATTGCATGAGTTTGTAAATCTACAAGATTTTCTACATGGTATCAGAGCTGAGAAAAATATACTAGAGGAGATTTTGAATTTTTGAGTTTTGGGTTACAGGTGAAATTCGAATTTGCAATACATACTTCAGGATTGATAGATGGTGTTCTATGGTTTGTAGCTTAAGTATGCCTTGGAAGGCAACTTAAATTTTATAGCCTGGAGGGACATAATGGAGGTTATGATAGAGGATAATGGCTTGAAGGAATTCGTTGATTAAGAAATTCCTAAGCCAATAGCATTGGATGCACAAGATTTGGCCGAATGGAAGAAGTGTGTGGCGAATGCGAGGTTGATAATACTTGAGGGAGTTCGAGATCACATTGTCTCAAGTCTCCATGGCAAGGAAACTCCGTATGCTATGTGGAAAACATTGACGAACTTCTATCAGAACAATAGTGACTAAAGGAAATTGGCACTGAAGGACAAACTTCAAAAAATCAAAATGGAGAAAGGCAAGACGATTCCAAAATAATTGACCAATTTCACTCAGTGTTGTGATGAACTTGGAAGTGTTGGAATCACGATTGCTGAGGATGATGTGGTGAGTCTTACTCTTCTAGGACTCCCAAAGAGTTGGCATAGTTATCAGGAATTTGTCAATGTTCGGGAGAAGCTTTCAGATTGGGAACGACTGTGGTCGAATTTGATGCAGGAGGAGATCAGGAGGAACACCAGGGATGGATCTTCATTAAAGACTAATGATGAAGAGAACTGTGCCTTAGTGATTAAGGTGAATAAGGGGAAAGGGAAAGCTTTCTATTGCAATTGGATTCTTATCATGGAGGTAAGAAGAAATACATGACGAAAGTTAAGTGCTTTCATTGTCATGAGCTGGGCCATTTTGCTACAAATTGTCCACTCAAGAAGTCTAAGAAGAAGTCCTTAGGAGAAGCGATGGGTGAGGCTTTGGTATTTCAATTCGAATTGGACTTTTCCCTCATGGCATGCATGGTGTCATCAATGATGGGAAGTGTATGGTACTTAGATAGTGGAGCTCCATTCCACATGACTGGCGACAAAGAGTTATTTAGTGACATGGAGGAGAAAGATTTCTAGATGCATATCGAGATGGGTGATGATAGGAAGTATATTGTTACTGGATTGGGAACGATTAATTTTCAGAGGAAGCATGGGACTCCACTCACCTTAAAGAATGTTATGTATGTGCCTGGGCTAAAGAAGAACTTGGTATCCATTTTCATGCTTGAGGATAGAGGCTATGATGTGATATTCTCAAAAGGAAAGGCGTTCCTTCGACACATAGCCACAGGTCAAGTAAAGAAGATAGGGATTCGGGTGAAGAATCTCTATAAGCTGGAGGTAGAGGAGTTTGCTGCTTTGAGCACAAGAGCAGAAAGGGTGTAGAGCCGAGACATTGGTGAGTTGTGGCATAGGCGATTGGGTCACTTGCATCATGGGCTTTGAATATATTGCAATAGATCTCTATTGGTCTTCCCAAATGTATGCTTGAGCAAGTTGATACATGCAAGGGGTGTACTTTGGGAAAATACACCAAGTATTCATTTCATGATAGAGACATTCAAGCAGAGGCTATTCTAGAGCGAGTCCATTCAAATGTGTGCAGAACATTCTCGACATCATCCATGTCCAAACATAGGTATTGTGTTATATTTGTTGATGACTATTCTCATAAATGCTGGATATTTTTCATGCAGAAAAAGGATCAACCTTTCATAGAGTTTTGTGAGTTTAAAGCCTTGGTGGAGAAAGAGTCATGTAAGAATGCTAAAGCTCTATGGACTGATAATGGTTGTGAGTATGTTTTTAATGAGCTTAAGAACTTCTGTGCAACGGAAGGGATTAAACAAGAGTTGATGGAACCCCATAACCCTCAGCAAAATGGGGTGGCCGAGAGAAAGAAAAGAATCATAGTAGGGGTAGTAAGGACGATGTTGCATGATCAGGAACTACCAATATAGTTGTGGGCTAAGGCATACAACACAATGGTTTATGTTTAGAACCGTAGCCCACAACATATACTTGAGATGAAGACACCAGAGGAGGCTTATTCTGGTAAGAGGCCAGATGTTGGTCACTTAAGGATTTTTGGGTCATCGATATATTTCCATGTGACTAAAGATACATGGAAGAAGATTGAGCCTACAATAGAGTTGGGGATATTTGTGGGGTACATTGATACACCTCACAACTATCAGGTGTACTTGCCAACCAACAAGATGACAATAGTTTATAGGGATGTTAGATTCGATGAGGAGAAGGCCATGCATGTTTCCCTTGAGAGGGAGCTTGAGCTACATGTAGATGAGGAGATTTTAGCTACTAAGACTGAGGAGCCTCAGATTGATGTGGAGTAGCCACATGCAGGGGATCTGGGAGTGGAGACATCCACTCAGGCAGAGTCTTCCAAAGAGGGAAGAAAGCACACTAGAGAGGCTGAAAGATTGTTGGATGATGCACAGGAGAATGTGGGAGCACCCACTTCTCAGCGCAGGCAAAGGAGGTCACCTGAGAGGTACATTGGATACATTTCTCTTATGGGTGAATGTGTTGTGATAGAGCCATCTTCCTTTAAGGAAGTAGTGCAACAACCAGTTTAGGTTGACACCATGGTGGAGGAGTATGACTCCATAGTTCGTAACAATGTTTGGGATGTGGTTTCGAGACCAGAGGACAAGTTAGTGGTGAACCCCCATTGGATTTACAAGGTAAAGGAAGCTGCAGATGGTAGTGTGGAGAAGCATAAGGCTAGATTTTTGGCCTGTGGCTTTTCACATGTAGAGGGGATTGACTATGATGAGACCTTTGCTCCTGTTGCAAGCTACTCGTCGATCAGATCTATATTGGCACTATCAACACATATGGGTTGGAAGATACATTAGATGGATGTGAAGACATCCTTCTTTAATGGCATGATTGAGGAAGAGGTGTACATAGAGCAGCTTGAATATTTTGAGACCTTTGACCGTGAGTTGCATGTGTGCTACCTCAAGAGAGCGTTGTATAGGCTAAAGCAAGCACCCCGTGCTTAGTACACGAGAATAAGTAGCTACTTCACTGGGTTGGTCTTCACGAAGAGTGAAGGAGATGCAAACTTGTACCACATAGTGGTGGAAGGTAAACTGTTGATCATTGTACTTTATGTTGATGATCTCATACTGACAGGTGATGATCAACTGATCAAATATGTCAAGGAGGATCTTGCAAGAGAGTTTGAGATGAAAGACATGGGGCTCATGCATTACTTTCTTGGCATGGAGGTATGACAGGGAGATGGGGAGTTGTTTGTGTTTCAGGGCAAGTATGCCAACGAGATACTAAGGAGATTTTGCATGGAGAACAACAAACCCATGGAGACTCCTCTAGCAGGTAACTGGAGGAAGGAGGATGCTACTTTAGGGGAAGTATATTGGAAGGTGACAAAGCATGTGTTGAGATACCTCAGGGGCACTTCTAGGTATCGATTATGGTACAAATTCCTTTTCCTGAGGCATCACATTCCACAATAAAGGTTTTTGAGAAGTCCGGTGTAGCTAAGACTGGTGCTTGGCACATTGCCTCTTTAAGATGTTCAAAGGCCTTCGTTGCTTCTGGAGTCCATGAGAATGCATCTTTCTTCAATAATGTTGTTAGAGGTGCTGCTATTCTCCCATAATTCTTAACAAACTTGCGATAATACCTTGTCAACTTGAGAAATCCTTGTAGATGCTTTATGGATGTGGGGATTTTCCATTCCTTAATGGTTTTAATTTTGTTAGGGTCTACCTTAACACCTCCATGAGATACAATATGACCGAGATATTCCACCTCTTGTACTCCAAAGAAAAATTTGGACATTTTTGCATATAATTGTTTCTCCTCCAATAGTTTGAGCACCATGTCAACATGTTGGACATGATCCTTCCAAGACTTGCTATAGATTAGTATCTCATCAAAAAATACTAACAAATTTTTTTGAAGGAAGGGTTTGAAAATGGAATTCATCAAACCTTGAAATGTAGAAGGTGCATTAGTAAGGCCAAAAGACATGACCAAAAATTCATAATGACCCTCATGAGTTCTAAATGCCGTTTTTGGAATGTCTTCAGTCTTCATTATGATTTGATGATATCCTGAACGAAGATCCAACTTAGTGAAGTAAATTGATCCATGCAATTGATCCAATAATTCATCAATGATAGAAATGGGAAATTTATCTTTAATAGTGAGCTTGTTGAGCTCCCTATAATCTGGACACATGCTCCATGATCCATCCTTCTTGTGAACTGATACTACTGGAGTAGAGAAAGAACTTTGACTAGGTTGAATTATACCAGACTCTAGCATTTCTACAACCACACGTTCAATTTCACTCTTTTTGACATAGGGATATCTGTAAGGCCTGATGTTCGGAGGAACACTTCTTGGAAACAAATTGATAGTATGATCATGGTCACGAATAGGTGGGAGGCCTTTGGGAGTCTCAAATACCTTAGAATGATTGTCCAAGACTTTTTGGAGATCTGGAGAAATGGATGATTTCAATGTGGG
>APFE030788587.1:187956-223356 GCA_000404065.3 Pinus taeda
ATCTCATAAGGACCAAGCCAATGAGTTTGAAACTTTCCTTGAAAATCTTTGAATTTAGAATAAAAAAGAAGAGCTTAGTTGTTTGGCTTGAATTTTTTAGTTTTGATAAATTTGTCATGGCATCTTGATTTTTGCTACTGAACTATGTTGGTTCTTTGAATAATATCTTGTCGGATCTCATCTAGCTCATTCAATTGTGCTAGTCTTTGTTTCTGAGCTTCTGTCAGATCAAGGCCCAATTTAGCAGCTATTCTAAAGGTCTCCACTTAGAACTCAATTGGAAGCAAAAATTTCTTCCCACAGACAAGATCATAAGGATTATGCCTATTTTTATTCCTCCATGTGGTTCGATATGCCCAATCTTTCTTGTGCAAATGCATAGTCTTGGTTAGAATTGCTTCAAGTACCTTATTGGTGGATTCCACTTGTCCATTGGCTTGTGGATCACATGGAGTAGACTTTCGATGCTTGATTTTATATTGCTCCATGATCTTACACACCAGCTTGGATGTGAATTGGGTACCTTGATCTATTATAATTTCTCTTGGAACACCAAAACGAGTAAAGATATCCTAAAAAAATGTAACTACAACATTTCTAGTTGCAAATAAAAGCGGTTTAGCTTCTATCCATTTTGTAACATAATCTGTACACACAAGTATATACCTTTTATATTTAGATGGAGGATTTATGGGCCCAACAAAATCTAGAGCCCATTTTTCAAAAGGCTCTACAAGTACCTGTGGTTGTAGAGACATTTCATATGATGGAATAGGCTTCCCTATTCTTTGATAACTATCACATATTTTGACATATTCTTTGGCATCTTAAAAAATAGATTGCAAATAATATCCCAAAAGAAGGATCTTGTAGGCAGTTCTTCTGTCAGCAAAGTGTGCTCCACATGGCTCATCATGACAAGATTTCAAGATTTATGGTACCTCATCTTCTCGAACACACCTTCAGATGATCAAATCAAGTCCAATTTTGTACAACTCTCCATCTATCCAAGAATAAGGTGTACTAGTTTTGATAACTTTTTGCTTTTCCCTGGCTGATAGTTGTGGAGGTAATTTTCCTATAGCTAAATAATTGGCAATATCTACAAACCAAGGTGTTTTAGAAGATACTGCAAAAATATATTCATCAGGAAAATTATCTTTTAGAGGAACATCATCATTATTATTCCGCATTCTAGAAAGGAAATCAACATCTGTATTTTCTTTTCCTGGTCTATCAAGAATAATAATGTCAATTTTTTTTAATAATAACAACCATCTCGTAATTCTTAGTAATTGGTTTGTTCATTAAATATCTAATAGCAAAATGATTTGTATGAATGAAAGTTTCATAACTAGTGATATAATGACAAAACTTATTAATGATATGCACAACACTAAAAACTCCTT
Organism: Pinus taeda; assembly: GCA_000404065.3. Classification (NCBI taxonomy): domain Eukaryota; kingdom Viridiplantae; phylum Streptophyta; class Pinopsida; order Pinales; family Pinaceae; genus Pinus; species Pinus taeda. Next base: position 189,366 of record APFE030788587.1, read on the forward strand.
TTGCGTTACAGTGTAATTTAACTCTGCTAGAGTCAAATTTTTGCTTGTATAATAAATGGCATAAGGAGTTAAACCTTTTTTGTCCCAACACAACTCCTAAAGTTGTATCTGAAGCATCATTAGATATGTGGAAAGGGAGAAACCAATTAGGTTATCTTCAAATTGGTGCTTCAATAATCTTCTGTTTCAATGTCTCAAATGTTTTTTGATAGTCAGAATTCCAAACAAATTCACAATCTTTTGTAAGAAGTTTGAAAAGCGGAGAGGATAATTTTGTGAAATTTTCTATGAATCTTCTATAATAACCAGTAAACTCAAGAAAATTTCTAACATCTCTTTGACAAACAAGAATTGAAATTTTAAAAATTACTTCTATTTTAAATGTATCCACTTTAATTCTATCACTTGAAATATGGTGGCCTAAAACAATCCCTTCATTGAACATCATAAAACATTTCTCATGGCTTAATGAAATGTTTGCTTCTTTACATCTAATAAGAACTTTTTCCAAATTTTCAAGAACGTCTTGAAAAGTATCTCCATATACAGTAAAGTCATCCATGTAAAATTCCACACAATCATGAATTAGATTAGAAAAGATACCTAAAACTGCTCTCTGAAATGTGGTAGGTGCATTACATAATCCAAAGGGAAGTACCCTATAGGCATATGTTCCCCAAAGACATGTGAAAGTAGTTTTATCTTGATCTTTTGGTGCTAGTTGGATTTGGATATATCCACTAAAACCATCAAGAAATGAAAAATATTTCTTCCTTGCCAAAGTATTTAATACTTGATCTATAAAAGATAGTGGAAAATGATCTTTCAAAGAGCTTTGTTTAATTCCCTGTAGTCAATACACACTCTCCATTTCCCATTTTTCTTTGGAACAATGACCAAAGGTGACACCCATTGACTATCTGATATTGGATAGATGAAATTCACATTAAGTAATTTTTTTAATTCCTCAACAATCTCTCTCAGATTAGGGTTCATCCTTCTCTGAGGTTGTCTATTTGATTTGAAATTTTCCTGGATATAATTATGATGCATACAAGTTTTAGGATCAATCCCTTTCATATAAGTATATTCCCATGCATAAGCAAAAGAGTGTTTTTGCAACATCTTTATCAATTTCTTCTTTTGAAATTATTCCAAGTTATTATTAATATTTAATGTTTTGCGTGGAAAAATTTCCACTTCAGAATTTCCAAACTTTTCCATAGAATGTAAAGCCATTTGGTCAACCAGGGCTAGTATACCGATGAAGTGTATGTACACTGTATGTGCTAGAAGTCCTTATCACTCATGCAATTTCTAAGTTAATTTGAGTTATCGAAATGCACATGTTTCTCTATAGCTATGTAAGTAAATAAATCACTCATAAAAATAGAATCAATTCTATTTCTCTCGCTTAAAATAATGATCACACTCTTTTTGAAATAAAATCCACACTTGCCTCATGCTTAAAATAAAATCACACTCAGACTTTGCTTGAAATAATATCACTCACATACTTGCTTTAAAATGAAATCACTCTTGCTTATAAATAAAATCACACTTGAAAATCACTTTTTCTTATCAATAAAATCACACTTTCTTAAATGAAATCACACTTGCATTCAAATGGAATCATTCTTGCTCATAAACAAAATTGCACCTACAATAAAATCAAACTTATAAATGAATCAATAGAAATAAATATTAACTCTACAAATGAAAATCCTATCTATATCATCATAATGTATAGCTTATACTTCAACTTCTATGTTAAATTATACTCTGTCCATATGCATTTGAAATCTCTCTTCACTTGAACAATGAAATGATTAGATAAATCGTTGCAAAACAATCTTAAAACTATTTCTAATAATCAAAACTTGAATGATTAAATGAACTAATAAAATTCTATAGTGAACTAATAAAATTCTACAGGAAACATAAAATGAAATGCTAACAAAAGAAAACATTGTTGTCTCAAGGGGGCTCTCCTAGGAGAAGCAGGTAGCACTATGATGCCTTCACGAGTTGATTATTCACACATTTGAATCACACAACAAGGAAATAGAAAGAAACCAAATTTATAATTGCGAAATAGAGTTTTTGAAACAATAATCTTCCGCTCATAAAATAGATTACAGTGGTTTTATAGATCTCTGAAGCAACTAGAAATTTAGAATTTCATTGCATGAATTCTGCCATGAGATCTCAACAAATCAATTTGAGAATAAAATCAAATATCTTTGAAGGATTTTAGGATAAAAGATGAGCCCAAATATGTTCATAATGATCTTCTTGCCACGAATTTGCTAAAGAACAACTCGTTCTGACTTCTCTGTTGATTGTACATTAAATGACAATTTGAAAAACTGCACATCCACGTAATTTGCAAAATAAGGCTCAAAATATCTTCGAATATCTCTCAAATGGTAGCGAATTTCAGAAAAAGAAAACATGGGGTTTGTTCGGCATAAGCCCAATTAGGTTCTTTACAAGATTTTTTCTCAAATTCGTTACCATTTGAGAGATATTCGAAGATATTTGGAGCCTTATTTTGCAGATTACATGGATATACGATTTTTCAAATTGTCATTTAATGCACAGTCAATAGATAAGTCAGAACGAGTTGTTCTTTAGAAAATTCGTGGCAAGAAGATCATTATGAACATATCTGGGCTAATATTTTATCCTAAAATCCTTCAAAGATATTTGATTTTATTCTCAAATTGATTTGTTGAGATCTCACGGCAGAATTCATTTATGAAATTCTGAATTTCTAGTTGCTTCAGAGATCTGTAAAACCACTGTAATCTATTTGATGAGGGGGATATTACTATTTAAAAAACTTTGTTTTGCAATTATAAATTTTGTTTCTTTCTATTTCCTTGTTGTGCAATTCAAATGTGTGAATAATCAACTTGTGAAGGCATCATAGTGCTACCTGCTTCTCGTAGGAGGGCCCCCTCGAGAAAACAATGTTTTCTTTTGTTAGCATTTCATTTTATGTTTCATGTAGACTTTTATTAGTTCATTTAATCATTCAAGTTTTGATTATTATACATAGTTTTAAGATTGTTTTGCAGCAAGTTATCTAATCATTTCATTGCCTAGGTGAAGAGAAATTTCAAATGCATATGGACAAAGTATAATTTAACATAGAAGTTGAAGTATAAGATTTACATTGTGATGATATAGATAAGATTTTCATTTGTAGAGTTAATCTTTCTTTATGTTGAAGCAGATTAATTTATAAGTGTGGGACCCTAGCAACAATGGCGAAACCCTAGGGGTCATGCCTACTGTATCGAAGGTTCCTCGGATAGTGCACGACCTTTTGGCATCCAAAGATGGTTTCCTCAGCGGGCTTCACTGCAGGTTAGGGATTATTTTATGTGTTTGACCTCAACATTGGGACTGTCGGTTATTGTTTAAGGTTTGTTGCAGAATAGCGGTTTTTTCCTGCCGCGACAGCTCTCTTTCCCTCCAGATGGTCTCCCCCTGGTTATTTGGTGGTCAGGTCTGTATTTTGTCAGTTACTATGGTGGAGGAGGACCTCGTGGACTACGAGGCGGACCCCATGCCTGAACAGGAGATTTGGGCTTATAAAAAAATCCCGGTCATGGACCCTAGGGGAAAACACCCGCATCGCTCGATAGCTGCTGTTATCACGCCGCAACACCTGCCTCACTTCGGTAAAAGGCAACATCTGGCTATCAATATTGAGGATTTACCGTTGTTGGACTGCCCCCCCCTCTCGCCGGCCACACTGCAACTACTTGGTTCCTGCTTTCAGACCTCCCCTTCTTTCGACTCTCCCTCGCCATACCCCTCGCAGCACCCCCCTCCCCGCCCCTCTCTGACCCTGCAGCCCCTGATTTCCCCCTCCATCTCCTTGGCCCTGGCTGGCCCCTCAAATATTCAGCACCCTGCTCGATCCTTCATTCACCCTGGCTCCTATAGCTTAAACCCTCATTCCCCTATTCGGTCGGGCTTCTTCAACTCTCCTTTACTGTCCGCATGCCCTACTAAATCGGCTCAGCATAGATCCATGTCGAAATCTTCTCCAAGAGTACCCAACGGGCCGACGCTCGGACAAGCAGAAAAAGGGCCAGTACCTTAGAGCCATTGACTCAGATATTAACCTGACTTTTGGGGAAGATGTTCAAATGGCGGATGCAATGGATATAACGAGGAAAGTACTGGTTGGTCGTGTTCGAGGTCAGACCTGTTCAGTGGAAAGATTGCATCAATGGACTGAGGAGATTTGGGGTTCCCTCCTGAAGGAACTCCCTGCCATAAGGGTCTTAGCCAGAGGTTGGTTTGCTCTACACTTTCACAGAGCGAAATATACATAATGGATATTGTCGCAATTTTGGCATATTGAGCTAGCGCCTGTCCTATTGAAGCGATGGGATCCTCTTTTCGATCCAGAGCGCGAACAACTTGGAGCTGGGTCTATCTGGGTCAGACTGCCGGGTTTACCTATGCAATTTTGGACTCCACAGGTGTTCAAGCATATTGGAGATGTGCTAGGAACCTATCTTGAGCACAATCAGTCCTATGAAAGAACAGACATCATGACCATGGCAAGGATATTAGTTCATCTTGATACCAGGTCTGGGCTGGAAGAAAAAATCCATTTACACCGAAGACATTTCTTACGCAAACAACTACTGGCCTATTAAGGTGTCCCATTTCGTTGTAGGTGATGCCACAAAGTTGGCCATTTATACAAGGATTGTCCATTACACTCTAGGGTGACTTCAGATAATTCGAGGGGGATAAAATTTCAGCCTTCGGTAGAACAGAACAAAGGAGATATGAATCAAGGAGAGGGAGATATGAAACAAGGAGAGGTCCCATCGGAGGTGGAGGAAGGAGTTTCAAAGAAGGCTAAAATCAGGAGGAAAGCAGCGACCTCACCTCCTCGGACTCGCTCCAAGTCTGCAGTGGAAGCATCTTCTCCCCCGGGTAATGAGCCTTTTCCTATAACCTCTGCACTTTTTTCAGATGTTATGTTTTCTATCTTGCATTCATCTCTACATCCTCCCTCCACTTCACTGGACTCTATCCCATCCATCCCTTGCTCCATTGCCCCCCCCCCCCCCCAAATTCCTACTACACCTACCTCCCTCAGGGAGCCCACCTCTCCCGTTACTCGTTCATCATCCCTATCATGGACGGGATCCCATCCCTACAACCTTCGATCTTGACTTCGACCTAAACTTTTGGGGTTGGGACTCTCCCCTGGACGGTCCAAAAAACATAAACCTGCCAGAGGCCGCCCATCCAAGATCAAATCGGCCATAAATTCGGTGGTGGCAGATGTTGCGAGGGGTCAACAATGCACCATCGAAAGGGCGCTTAGAGCAATTGAGCCCTCTGTACCCGTCTCCCCATGATTTGGCTCTCCTACAACTGCAGGGGACTAGCCAACCCCAAAAAGAGATTGGCTCTCAAAAGGCTGGTACAGGATACCAAATGTGACATCCTCTTCCTATAGGAAACTCTTGGCACTTCAAACAACATTATAAGAACCCTCCAATCTATTCTGCCGGGTTGGGCTTTTCAGGGTTTGGATGCAAATGGCAAGTCTGGTGGCCTTGCTATTGGTATTAATCCCAAAGCTGTCAAGATCATTTCATCCTGGGGTGGATGGGGCTTCATAGGTATGGACATTTTCGTGGGGGAACTCAGACTCCTATTAAAAGTGATCAACATATATGCCCCCAACCAGAACCGAATGGCATTTTGGCACAATTTTTTGGATCATAATCTTGTCACAAATTCCACCATTATTGGAGGGGATTTAAACTTTTCCTTGGGAATGGAGGAATCCTAGGGGCACCAGGCACAAATGGATCCTATCTCGGAGCAGATGAGTACTCTACTGAACACCTTCAAGCTAGTTGATGTACCCATGAACAAAAAAGTTCCTACTTGGCATAACAGGCAGACGGGTGAAGCTGCTTTGGGGAGGAGATTGGATCGCTTCCTGATCCATGAAGACCTTCTCCGTAACCTTCCCCTGTACAGAAAATGGGTAGGCTCTGGGGGTTTATCTGATCATCTTCCTATACTTCTTCAAATTACTGGACCTACCAAGAAGCCTCGTCCTCACTTCAAATTCTTTACTGGCTATCTCCAAGAACCGAAATTTATCAATCTTGTGACTGAATTCTGGAGATCACAACCTTCATTGAGGGAACAGAGGATAGCGGCGGATTTCTGTGAGAGACTTAGAACTCTCAGGAAAAGGACTGAGGAATGGTCAAAGAGGAAGAAATTTAGAGATGAACAACATCTCATAGATATTGAACTACAGATTGCACAGTTAACGGATGAATAGGGGCTTGGATTCTTATCGGAGGATACTAAAGTACATCTGAACAATCTTGAGAAACAAAAAATTAAGCTGTTACTTGACAAAGAAGAACAGTGGAGGTTGAAAAGTAGGGCCATCTGGCTGCAAGCGGGTGATGGTAATACAAAGTTCTTCCACAACTTCGCAAACGGTAGAAAGGCCTCCAATACTATATGGCAGCTGCCTAATGAACCAGATGGATGGGCCTCTACACACTAGCAATTGGCCAGGTTGGGTACCACTCGTCTTAAAAGACAATTTATAGCTCCGACAGTCATCAACCTCCTGGATATCATTAATCTAGCAGGGCATTTTCCAAGATTTGTGGAACCTGATGCAGTGGATGATATGATCCAACTGGTCACTATGGAGGAGTTGGAAGGAAATCTAAAGTGGTTCAAGAAAGATAAGAGTCCGAGGCCGGACAATTGGCCAGTGGATTTCTACTTGGCTTTCCTTGAGCTGTTGGGAAAGGATCTGTTGGCAGTCATTGAAGAAAGCAGAATCACAGGACATATCCATCCTCCCATGAACTCCACCTACATAGCCTTGATTCCAAAGGCTGATTCCCCCGTTTCTTTCAATGACTTCAGGCCTATATCCCTTTGCAACTTCCTATACAAAATCATTTCTAAAATTATTGCAAATCACATTAAGCCCATCTTATCTAATAATATTTCCCAAGAGAAATTTGCTTTTCTCCACCATCGACACATTCAAGAAGCCATTGGTTCAGCGCAGGAAGCACTACACTCCATAAAACAAAAAAACCTCAAGAGCCTCTCTCAAAATCGACCTATCAAAGGCTTTTGACAAAGTGAATTGGCTATATCTGAAAATGATCCTCACTCATTTGGGTTTCCCCTCAGCCCTCATCTCCTGGATCAAGGGTTGCATCTCTTCTGTTTCTTTTGCTATTCTTATAAATGGATTGGCCGCTTCATCCTTCAATATAGATAGAGGGATAAGGGCAGGGCTGCCCTCTATCACCTCTTTTATTCTTATTAGTCATGGAAGGACTGAGCATACTTATAGCGACAGAAAAAAGAAGCGGGAGATTAAGTGGTCTACATACCATGGAGCATTTCTATCTAACACACCTACTATTTGTAGATGACATTCTGATATTCTTGAACGGGAGTGTCCAGGACACTACCTCACTGAATGAGATTCTGAACCTATTCTGTAGAGCAACGGGGATGGAGATAAACAAAGAAAAATCCACAGTCTCCCTTACATATTGTTCACTTCAGGAATCTCAGCTAGCGAATCAAAAATTTTCTTTCCAAGAATCCGATTTGATTGGGGGTCTTAAATACTTGGGCTTCAGACTTAAACCAAATGGATACAAGATTGCCAATTGGACCTGGCTCATCACAAAAGTGGAAAGGCGAATCAACTGCTAGTGTCACAGATTCCTTTCTAGAGCCGACAGACTTATCCTAATAAAAGCTGTTCTCGAAGCCACCCCAGTATACTGGATGTCACTTGCCTGGATACTGAGAGGAATCCTCCACAGAATTCAACAAATTTACTACAATTTCCTCTAGAATGGCAAGAAGGAGGGCAAGACTTTTTCTTGGGTAAAATGGACCAAAATTGCTACTCCAAATAAGTGGGGAGGATGGGGACTTAAATTAATCCCAGCATTTGCACAAGCCTTGGCTACCAAACAGGGCTGGCTCCTTCTGAAACAAAACAACCTATGGGCGGAGGTTATTCATTACAAATATATCTGGCTGACGACAATCACTAACTGGATCAGAATCCCCACTTGGAATAGGAAGGGTATTTCGGTGATATGGAGGGCCATACTCAATTCTATGCCCATTATCAAAGAGGGTTTGCTATGGAAAATTGGAAATGGTGCATCTGTCCGCATTGGCATTGACCCATGGCCGGGCTGTGGAAACTCCCACATTTTACCTGATGGATTGGTACATCATCTGAATAGCATAGGTATAAAGTTTCTTGATCATATAGGGGACCATCAGAATACTACTTTTTATTCGCAAGCTTGGTTGACTAAACAACACTGGCATATACCAAATGAATGGAGCAGATCTTGGCATAGATATATTCAGGCACTTATAGAAACACATGTCAGATTAAGGAATGTTGAGGATGAACTTATATGGGCACTCTCAAAAACTGGACAATATACACCGAAACAAGGATATGATAAAATAATTGCAGATAGAAAACCTGAGATCTTAAAAGGCTGGTGGGACACATTATGGAAGTTAAAAGCTCCGCCTCGCACCAGATTGCTGATGTGAAACATATTGGAAAACAAGATTCCCACTGGATCTTATTTAAAAAAAAGGATTTTCTTGGGTCCTACCAGGTGTGCGCTGTGCCTACAAGATGAAGAATCGACCCATCATCTCTTCCTTTCTTGCCCTACTACAAGGAGCATCTAGTCACAGGTCATTCAAACCCTCAATTTGAATATGTTATGGCAGGGGCCAGATATCAACACAGCGTGGGATCTTTGGTGGAGCACCTCGGCAGCGGACAAACCTAGAAACCTCCCACTTCTTGTCTCATGGCATATATGGATCAAGAGGAATAACATTATATTTGAAGATAGACTGGTAAATTGGAACCTTCTCCATCTACTTATCTATGTGGTTTATGCAAAACTGCCAAATGACAACAGCCATGAGAGACCTAGGAACATTCGGCAGGAATAGATTAATAGAACAATCTCGTGGACCTATTTTGATGGGGCTGCCCAACAACATGGCTGTGGGGGTCGCATTTATTTCCACCTATCTGAAATTCATTACTTCCAGATTAGTATGGGACTGGGCTTGGGAACAAATAACCATGCTGAATTGATATCACTACGACATCTTTTATACTTTGCCATAAAGAAAAGCTGCCGAAATTTGCAAGTATTTGGAGATTCAAAGAATGTGATTGACTGGTTTCACAACACTGCTATTTGTTCTGCATACTCTTTGAAGAATATTGTGGAAGAAATTGTTTTTTTCAAAACATTTTTTGACCAGATATCTGTTTCTCACATCTACAGGGAAAGAAATGAAACTGTTGACCGGCTATCGAAAGAAGCGATGCATCGTCCTCTAGGAGAGTGGATGATCGTCGAATTTACACTAGCAGAGACATACCAATATTTTCATCGGCCTTATATAGATGGGGCTATTCGGAGAGGCAGCAGCCTCTAATTTCACAGTTTTCATGATTATGAACATTTTGTTTATGATATGTATATAACTGTATATAAATGCTTGCAATATGGACATCTTCTATGTATAGGATGAACACTATTTTGATGGTCATAGTACCAGTACTGTACACCCTCTGGGTTTTTTCTGTTCTAGCTTTTTGACAGTGGACGAGTGCCACAGTATCGGCATATGCCTTCGGGCATCTACATCATGTAATTTCTTATGAAATTATGAATTTTCTTTTTACGGAAAAAGATTCATTTATAAGTGTGATTTTATCATAGGTGTAATTTTGTTTATGAGTAAGAGTGCTTCCATTTGAATGCAAGTGTGATTTTCATTTAAGCATGTGTGATTTATTGATAAGCAAGAGTGATTTTTAAGTGTGATTTTATTTATAAGTAAGAGTGATTTTATTTTAAAACAAGTGTGTGAGTGATCTTATTTCAAGCAAAGTCTGAGTGTGATTTTATTTTAAGTGCGAGACAAGTGTGAAGTTTATTTCAAGAAGTGTGTGATCATTATTTTAAGCAAGAGAAATAGAATTGATTCCATTTTTATGAGTGATTTATTTAGTTATATAGCTATAGAGAAACATGTGCATTTCGATAACTCAAATTAACTTAGAAATTGCATGAGTGATAAGGACTTCTAGCACATACAATGCACATACACTTCATCAATATACTAGCCCTAGTTGACCAAAAAGAGGATGAAAGCTTAGAAGATTTAGTGGAGAGATTTACTTATAATATCAAAAGATCTAAATTGCATAATTTAGGATCAAACACATTAAAAACTCTACTACTAAATTCTATAAGGGATGAATGGATTGATCTTCTTAACTTGGTGGGAAAATGAGATGTCTCTCAATTGTCATTTCAAGAGATTTGTGAAATGTGCAAGGACATTTAAAGAGGAAAAACAAAGTATGTAAGATCCCCTCAAGATCTAGTTATGGACAGAGTAAGTAAATCGACATTAGGATTGGTAATTCAAACTGAAGTTAACGATATGCTAGACATTCTTGGTAATTTAAATGAACAAATTGATATGCTAAGAATGAAAAACAAGCAAAAAGTTGAGAACGTTGCTTCATTTATATTTTGCCTTAAATGCAAAAAGAAACATGCTTTGCATGAATGCCCACTTGATAACATTAAAATTTGTGAAATCTGTGCATGATCACTGTTGGCTCTCATTTTTGGTCTAGTTTTGCTTAAGAAAACCTACTTAATTCTTATATTTTCCATCCATTTTACATCACATCCACCTCATTTTGATGTATTTTATGCATATTCATGTATTTAATTTTAATTTTGCATTTTCTATAAGTTTTTATGAAAATTGAATTTCAAGTGCAATTTTTGGACAAAATATGAAATTTCCGTAATAGTTATATGGATGTCATATTTGCAGGACACTTGGGCATGAGTTGGATAAGTTTATGAAAATCTTGGGAACTAGGACTGAACTAAATCCAATTGGTTCGGTCAAACAGGCTAAATCAACCCCGGTCAAAGCTGGTCAAACAAGACCAGTGATCCAGAAAATCTCTAGGAAATAGGATAGTTTTATGATTTCATGGGATTTTCCATATTTTTGGTAATAGGTTGGATGGATTCGACTTGGATAGATGAATATCGATAGACATAGTTGTTAGAGATACTTTAGATCAGTTTGTTTCACGATCTTCTATTTAAGCCAAAACTTTGAAGGCTTATGCATGTAGAATTTTGTATAATTTATGTGGAGACATTTGAATATTTGAAGTTAATTTGAAGAACTTGTTCTACTTTAATTTTGTTGTTCAATGTGTGGATGATTGACTGAAGTTGCAGTAGTTGATAACCTCTTCAAGTGTGCAAGGCAAGAGTGGAGGGCCTTCACTCCAAGCTATGTACACTTCATTGTTTAACTAGCTTTATTTTCATGAACTAGTTACTTCAGATTTGTTTACTTGTTTGGCTTCAGATTTGATTACTTGAATTGATATGTGATGATTTATGTTTGCTGATGAATCTTAGTCTATTTATCATTTTGATATGAAAGGACAACACAGTGTTCAAGTTGAACCTTCTTTCTATTGAATTAATGAATAAAAACTAGAGTTCATCTTTCTTGTTTTCAAGCAGTTTTATGCATTATTCCAGTTTTCTAACAATAGCATAACGATGAATGAATTTGTGATGAGGAATATCAAGGATCTCCTAAGTTAGGAGCCTTTTTCATTGTTTATTTATGCATCTTAAGCTGTTGTCAATAAATGGTTTTTGATTTCTATTCATCAAGTAATATTGTAGAAGAAGGACACAAATGGATCTCTTAAGTCAAGAGCCACTTCATTTCACATATATTACAGAAGTGAATTAGAAATTATTTAATTAGATTTATATTTGTAATATGCACTTCCTTAATTCTTCATATTTTATCTTCGAAGCTTGACTACATCTGATATCCATACATTGTGGACATGCCTCCAAGTTTTACAAACCTGGATTGATAATGAAATACTTATGTTAATTTGTGTTAATAAATTAGCTCAACATTTTGGCACCTTTTCCGGGGAGGCATATATCAACCTAGTCAAATAGAAGATAAAAACCAAAATCTAAAAAGAACGACAAAACAAAAACAATAAAAATTCAGTTATGTTATGTTTTTCTTAGTTATGTTTCTTTATGCCTAGAAATAGAGATCAGAAATGTAGATTTATTAAACAAAACCCCCCATCCATAGAAGTAGAACCATCAAGACTAACTACATCGGTTGCTGGTAAACCAACAATAGAGGAATTAGAAGAAAAACAAAGAACATGACAACGCTTAACTTTAATTGAAAGACAAATCTTGTTAGCCTGTGAGGTTAAAAGGAAACAAACTCCAAAAGCAACACCTACTTCAAAAAAACAAAAGAAAATTGTTAAACCAATAGATCAACCCATTTTTTAGCCTATAGATCAACCTATTTTAAAAAAAAACAACAACATGAATCTCAAATTGTCATCGAAATAGTTGAAATTGTAACAGAAGAAGGGCAATGATATGTTATTCTTACTCCAGAACAAAGACTTGAATATGAAAGACAACAAAGAGAATGGAAAAGGAAAAGAGAGGAAGAAGCAAAAAGAGAAGCTGATAGAAAGAGAGAAGAGGATAGAAAAAAGACAAAATGATAATGAACAAGAAAATATTGATGATCAGGAAGCTACTTTTGGCTTTCCAATATTAGATATAAGTGCAATATTAGGAGAAGATGTGAAAATGAAAAATACTCCACCTTCTGTATTGCCTAACTTTTATGGAATGTCAACATAAGATCCCGACTCATTTATGTTTGAATTCGACATCTTGTGTAGAACTTATGGATACACAGATGACAGACACAAACTTTGTCTCTTTCCTGCTACTATGAAAGCAACAACATTAAAATGGTTCATGGGTTTAGGAGAGCGAACAATAATTTCTTGGGATGACATGAAGAAAATATTTCTAAAAAATACCAAGCCTATTGTAGGCCTAGGGACTCGAAAAGGATGTTTTTAGAATGACACAATAAGAAGACGAAAGTTTAGAAGAATACTTGGATAGATTTGCTTACAATCTTCAGAAGTCTAAACAACACTTGCTAAACCAAGATACCATTCAAACAATATTTCTTAAATGTATAACAGATGAATACCTTGACATTTTGAATGTAATGGGAAACATTTCAAACTTTCCATTTAATGAAATTATAGAACTATGTCAAAAATATTCTAGAGGAAGATCAAAAGCTGGAAGGAGAGATGTTAGTTTGAAAGCAACAAAATCAACAGAACGAGGGGTAACAAGAGCAGAGATAGGGAGCTTTATGGAAAAATTCAAAATTGATCTTCTAAGTACATTAGGGACATAAGTAGATGTTCTAAAAGCAAACAAAAAGAAAGAGGAACAAGAACAAATCTTAGCAATCTTTTGTCCCAAATGTAGAAAGAAGCATGCATTAAGAGAATGTTCTTTAGATAGTGTACAAGTATGTGGTATTTGCACAGAAAACCATTCAACATAAAACTGTCTAAAGTTGAAAGAATTGCAAATGAATCCAATGGAAGAAGTACAAGGAGCAGAAGGTTTCTATTATGTGGCACCAAGAAGGCCTTGATAGCCAAGGGTTCCTCAACAATTCCCTCAGCAATTCCCTCAACAAAACTATCAGTATCCACCTCAAAACTCTTGGAATACCCCAATTTCATGGCAAGCTTGGCCTCCACAACAATATCAAAACCAACCTGCACAAGGTTGGAGAGGATATAGTTATGGAAACCAACCACCTCAACAAATGCATCCTCAACAATACCAACAACAATACCAAAAACCATTCCCATACCAACAATTCCAACAATCCATGCCATTTCCACAACAAAATCCTGCACTATTACTAACACAACCACAACAGCTACAACTACCTTCGAACTAGCCTAAACCAACTCAACTACCAACTCAACCAGTAGCAAATCCGAGCAACAAAATGGATAAACCTATATACAATGTGGAAGAAGCACCATATTTTCCAACATACTCCATTCTTCCCATAAATTATGTCCATTTAAGGTCTAGGAAAGCACTGCATAAAATTTCTCCTCCGATCATAGAAGAACAAGTTGAACAAGGAGAACAACCTAAAACATCAAATTCAAAAAATCAAAGTTAGAAAGGAAAAATTGTAATAACTCAAACACCACCTTATCCAAAGAGGTTAATAGAGCAGAAAATTCAAATGACCCTTCCTCAATTTGATATTTTGGATGAATTAAAAAATTCTTATGTCAAAATTCCTTTATTATAGGAAATCAAAGAAATACCAATTTATGCTAAAACAATAAATGAATTATGTATCAAGAAAACTGGTAAAAAGAAGAAGGATCCCACTACAATCCAAGTCATCGGAAAATTAGCTAGCCTCATGTCTACAAAGACAATAGTAGAAAAATATATTGACCCTGGTATCCTTATGGTTACTATTTCAATAAACAATTTTTCAGTTCCAAACACATTGGCAGATTTGGGAATAGTTATAAATGTAATGACTACAAAGACAACGAACCATTTAGATTTAAACAACATTAGATTTACTACTACCATTTTAGAGTTAGCAGACAGATCTAAAGTTATACCACAAATAATATAAAAAGATATCATAGTCTTTTTGGATTCATGGGATTATCCTGTAGACTTCCTCATTTTGCAACCAAAAATAAACTTGGGAGGACATCCTCTAATCTTAGGCATACTGTGGTTAGCCACTGCTGATGCCTTTATAGGATGCATATTAAGAAGTATGATTATTGCACATGGGGATGAGAGAAAACATATCACACTTTATTCTTTAGCACAAGCACCTTCTTTAGTATCATTGCTTGAAGGACAAGAACAAGAACAACAAAAAACTAAATAAGTTCTAAGTATTAACCAAGTCTTTGACATTAGAGAAGAAGAGGAGAATGAAGATCTATTGGATCTTTTCATCTCAGAATCAGATATTTCAGAGCAGCTTAGGGTAACTCAGTATGAAGTTGCAAGTAATATTTTGAACCATTGTTTTTAGGAAACCTGCACAATTTAATCACTGCAAGAATCATTCACAAATATTTTTCCCGTAAACACAATTACCAATTCAACAACTAAAATAATAGAGATTTGTCTTGGAAAACAATTGAACATTGGTAGCAACTTATAATCGTCACAAGAACAAGAGGTAATAACATTATTACAGAAGTACTCAAAAGCTTTTGCCTGAGATTATACAGATATGCAGGGAGTTCACCCCAGCACATGTATCCACCATATCTATAATGATGACTAGATTAAACCAGTAAGGTAGCCTCAAAGGTGGATGAACCCTATGATGAAGGAAATAATGAAAGAAGTACTACAAAAACTATTGCAAGTTGGGTTCATTTATCCTATTTCTGACAGTCAATGGGTTTCTCCCTTAGTGGTAGTATCAAAGAAAAATGGGAAGTGGAGGATATGTGTAGATTATCGGGAATTGAACAAAGCAACATTAAAAGATTATTTTCCGCTACCATTTATTGACCAAGTCCTAGATTCAGTAGTTGGGAAAAAATTCTTTTCTTTCCTAGATGGGTTTAGTGGGTATAATCAGATTAAAATAACAATGGAAGACCAGGACAGAACAACATTTACTTGCCCATGGGGAACATATGCATACAATGTTTTTCCATTTGGGCTATGTAATGCACCTGCTACTTTCCAAAGGGCAATTCTCGCAATATTTGCTGATATGATCCATGAATGTGTAGAAGTCTACATGGATGATTTCACTATATATGGAAACACATATGAAGATTGTTTGAAAAAGCTTGAAAAAGTTCTGAAATGATGCATAGAGACAAATCTGTCCC
The DNA here is from genome assembly GCA_000404065.3 of Pinus taeda. NCBI lineage: Eukaryota > Viridiplantae > Streptophyta > Pinopsida > Pinales > Pinaceae > Pinus > Pinus taeda. The sequence continues at coordinate 205,333 of APFE030788587.1, forward strand.
TGAGTAATGAAAAATGCTACATGATGTTAACAAAAAGGATAGTGTTGGGACACCATATTTCCTCATCAGGAATTAAGGTGGACCCAACCAAAATACAAGTCATTGTGAATTTAATGCCACCTACAACTCAAAAGGAGGTAAGAAGTTTCTTGGGTTATGAAGGATACTATAGGTGATTTATTGAAAATTGAGTAAAATAGCACAACCTCTATTCAAGTTACTTGCAAAGGATGTTGAATTCCAATGGACAAATCATTATCAAAATGCATTTCAAATATTGAAAGAAAAACTATTAGTTTCCCCCATTCTTCGAGGACCAAATTGGTCTTTTCCATTTCACATTTCCACTAATGCATATGATACTGCTATAGGTGCATCACTTGGACAGAAAGAAAACCTATTTAATTATGCTATATAATTCATAAGTAAAAACTTAACACCAACAGAATTGAATTATATAGTCACATAGAAAGAAATGTTAGCTATAATACATGCAGTAAACAAATTTAGGCATTACATAACAGGGTACCAAGTATTCATTCACACAGACCATTCAACAATCAAATAATTAATGAACAAAGCAATCACAAATGGTAGAATTACAAGATGGTTACTATTAATGCAAGAATTCAACGTTACAATTCAAGATCGACTAGGGAAAGACAATCAAGTAGCTAATTTCCTTTCAAGGCTTCATGCACTTGGTGATACAAATCCCGTTTCAGATAATTTCCCAGATGAACATCTATTTGCAATAACTGCCAAAACACCATGGTTTATAGATATAGCAAACTATTTATTTTCTGGAAAATTACCATCCCAGTTCACAAAGAAACTGAAACGAAAAATAATTAGAGAAAACTCTCGATATAGCTGGGTGAATGGTGATCTATTTTATACTAGCTGTGATCTGATAATAAGAAAATGTGTTAGAGAAGACGAAATATTAGAAATTTTGAAAGTATGTCATGACGAGCCATGTGGTGGTCATTTTGCAGACAAGCGGACAACTTACAAGGTGCTGCAACTCGGCTACTATTGGCCAATAATCTTCAAAGACTCCAAAGCCTATGTCAAGAGGTATGACAGTTGCCAAAGAATAGGAAGGCCGATAATATCAGATGAAATTCCACTTAAGCCACAAGTGCTCATAGAACCATTTGAGAAATAGGCTCTAGATTTTGTGGGACTAATAAATCCACCATCAAACGGGAATAAGTACATCTTGGTATGTACAAACTATGTAACTCAATGGGTTGAGACAAAGGCAGTAGCAAGAGAAATAGAAAATACAGTGGTCACATTCCTTTTTGAGGAAATCTTCGTTAGATTTGGGGTACCAAGACAGATTGCAACTGACCAATGCACACAATTCACTTCAAAACTTGTTCGTGATCTTACAGAGAAGTACAAGATCAAACACAGAAAATCAACTCCGTACCATCCTCAAGCAAATGGACAAGTGGAGTATACAAATAAAGTCTTGGAAAATATCATGACGAAGACAATACATATGAATAGGAAGGACTGGCCAGAAAAGTTAAGAGATGCACTATGGGCATACATAATAACATGTAAAAACACAACTGGTTTCAGTCCATACCAGTTAGTGTATGGAAAAGAAGTCTTGTTGCCCATATAATTTCAGATACACACATTCAAGTTAGCAGCAAAGTCAAGACTAGAATTGTCTGAAGCACAACAACACTGGAAAATGGAATTGAATCAACTGGATTAACAGAGACAACAAGTAGTAGAACACATAACTCTGGTGTAGCAGCAAAGGATGAAATGCCATGATCGATTCACCAAGAACAAGATATTCGACAAAGGAGACTGGGCATTATTGTTTGACTCCAAATTCAAATATTTCAAGGCAAAGTTTGCAACTCATTGGCTAGGGCCATATGAGATAGAATAAATCTTTGATAATGGAGCTGTTCATATAAAAACAATTGATCAAGAATCTACTTCATTTGTAATTAATGAACATAGGTTTAAGGTCTATAATAAGCCCATCAATAAAGAAGATTTTGTGAAACAAATGACAAAAGAGACTGGCCTGGAAGTAATGGAACAACATAGCAATATCCCTTCCAGTACTCTAGAAGAAGAATAAAAAATAATAATAAAAAATAATAAAAAATAATAAAAAGTTTGCTTGTGAAAACCAGGCAACTGGCACAAAGAAAACATGAATTCATAGAGGAAAACCAACTAGTTTGGCTTGTATGAATTCACAATTTTTGTTTTACACTCACAACAGTTTGATTTTGCAGAATGAACCTCCAAAAAAAACAAGACTTGAGGACAAGTCTTCAGATAAGAGAAGGGGAAGTTTCAAAAGAAACTCAGTTGAGCAGCTGAAAGTTTGAGTAGTTGAATTGAAGAAGGAACTTGAATTGTATCGTAGAAGGGACCTGAAACATTATTGGAAACATTGTGCAGAAGGAACCTAAAATGTTAGAAAAAACATGTATATACTGCATAAAAATATACATGACAATAGGGACCTGAACCATCAAGTACCAATTGCAGAAGGGACCTGAACAACATCAATAATAAATGAACCTAAATCAACAATGGATATAAGAACATGAAGCAGAAATAAAGTTTACATTTCAATCTATCCTAGACAATTCATCAAAGACATTTGACCAGAAGACATCATCAAATACTATCAGGGAGTAAAAATACAGTGAATACAAATTTTTGCTCTTGAAATTTCAAAATTTTTAGAATTTTTTTAGAGATTGTTAAAATTGAGTTAGTACCTGACATGCATATTTTACTTACATATTCATTTCATCACCCTCATCATATTTATACCCATTATCCTACATTTAATCCCATAAACATCCTCTAAATATTCATTTCATATTCTATATTCATATTCCATATTCCATTTACATATTCCATATTCATTTCATTTCATAAAACTAAGTATTTTTCTTTTCAAAAGCAAAAGGGATTCAAATAGAGGGTCCAATAGTTGAAACCCTAGAACCTACAAAACCATACATAGGATTAGTATCATGAAATTAATTTTAAATATAACATAAACATGGTCATTTTAAAACTAAAACACACACACACACACACACACACACACATATGGAAACATGTGCATTATAAAATAATTCAAAGTGAAAGAAATCGAAATAATTTATTTTGATAAGTGATAATTAAAGTGCATAAGAATGATGCTATTGAGTGCAAGGGCTATCATAATGCAAATCTTGTGATGACTATACAATGCAAACAAACATTATGAAGTGTTTCATAGGTATAAGTCGTGGGTAATGGATATGAAGGGGAGGTACGATGATAGTTAAATGGAGATAAGACCATGTAAAACTATAAGCCATGCAATCAAACTATAATGAAATTCAAAGCGGCAATCAAATCATAATGCACCATGAAATGAATAACAATACGAGCCACTGGTCATGAAACAAATGGTATGCAGACTATACGGTGAAATGAGTGATATATCAGTCAAAGGTCAAGTAATAAATGTCGAGATGTGGAGGTAAGTAATGTGGGTTGGTATGTAGGACGACCATAATGAAATGAAGGACAACCACAATGAAATGAAGGACAACCACGAAGGAAGCATTCAGAAAGTGCAGCAAGTGGAATGGTCAACTGAAATTTGAAAACACAATAGTGAATGTTTCAAAACAACACCGTGAGTTTTGCATTCAACAGAGCTCATGCAATATACCTCCGCCATTTTTACACATAGAGCGTTGTAAAAATCGCTTTCTCTCCACCATCACAACCATTTTATAGGTTGAGGGAGAGCAATGAAGTGTTGCATAAGCCATTATCGCACATTTGCGAGCCTGATGCGAGTGGTTTGAGAGAGGAAACATAGAAATAGAGGAAATCAAACCGAGAGAGAGAAGGCAAGAGATATAACAGTTGGAAATCAGAGTGATAAGAAGAAAACACGGAGTAGATTGAGGGATAAGCCGAGGAAACTAGTAGAGAAAGGGGAGTTAGTTAAAGAAGATCTCGTGAGCAACAAGGTAAGACTCTCAATAAATGCAGCAGATGTTTTATGAGAAAATCTCGAGATTTTTAAAATAAAACACAAATTAGACTCCAGGATATAAGAAGCACTCCAACCATTGTTTATTATTTGTTAAATGTTGTCTTTGCCATCATTCAAGAAATAAGGTTTTTGAAACTGAGTTTAACAGTGGCAACCATTATGAAACGTAGGTTGGTTGAGCCATGACATAGAGAGAATCAAGGCAAATCATTGCAGACAGGTAACTCAACTCGGATCCTCCATGTTCACTCATGAAATCTCCAAATTGATTGATGAACAAAATGTTAGTTAAAGATTTGAGTGCATAAGTAAATGTTTTCACCGAGTTAAAACAAAGTGTTTAGTTGTAGTTTTGATTACATAAACACATGTTTTCGCCAAGATAAAACAGTGTGTTTAGTTGTAGTTTTGATTACATAAACACGTGTTTTCACTGAAGATTAGGTAATAAGACAGAGTGTTAAGTTGAAGTCTGGTTGCATAAACACTTGTTTTCATCAAATTAGTCAACGAAACAGAGTGTTAAACTTATAGTTTGTTATGATTTCGTTGAAAACACAGTGAAATATTTATGGTTGTTTGCATAAACAGTGGGTTCGATTGCACAAACAGTGGCCTTAATTGTACAAACAATGAGCGAATGAATGACTCCAGTATGACATAAAAATGAGTTTGATAACTATAGGGAAGTTATAAGAAGAATGAAAATTCAAAAGACGAGCTATGGTATGATTTTGTTTTTATATAAAAAATTTTCAAAATCAAAACAGAGTTCGATTTCTAATTTCTTTTCTTATAAACAATGATATGCGTAAAGAAGAATACTTCATTTATATGGATAGAGCATAGTTTTGGTAAAAGAGGAACATATCCAAGAATGTATTTTACATCAAAATAAGTAGGATGTTTGTTTTTGTTTTTCATTCACAAACGTTAGTGTTAAAAAAAAAAAAAAAAAACAGTGACTCATTGTTGCAGTGAGACAAAGACTAAAACAAGTCTGACTTTATTATTTCTAAAGAGTATAAGGAGAAAGGAAAGCCCTCCTACAAACTAAATCAAATTTTTTTTTATGCATGAATGATTGTTATTTCATTATTAAAAATGAAGTTAATGATAGTAGGAGGGTATATCCGCTGGTTTTCAGAAAACATGACCACTAGAATAGAACCAAAAATTCAAATTGAGCAATGGAAGAAGAAAACAATAGAAAAATTATATCAAGTAGGGATTATAGGGTTTCTACATAGGTTGAATGGTCACAGTGAGGGTATAACTAGGAAGTTTGTGAATAACTATACCCAGGATCAAACAATGGTAGAAAACTTAAGCATTCCATTAACTCTAGAATACATCTCCCAAGTATTAGATCTTCCATTGATAGGGGAGAACTATCATAAAGGTCTACATTTCAAGGAGCAAGCATGTGATTTCTTCTTAGAAAAAAATAAGAAGGGAGCCTTTGACAGAGTTAAAGGCATACCTAGGGAGTGGTTCAATGAGCCATGGGGATAACCAGTCTTGATCATTAAAAAATTCTTCACATGTGATAGGGGACAGTGTGGCACATTTGTATCATGTCAAGTTACTCCAACACATTAAGGCAAAAGTCAAAATAAACTTGCCATATTTCTTCTCCCGAAGTATCATTAAGATGATAGAGTCAGTGAAAAATGAGAAAAAACCAAGAGAAGTTCAAGTTTATCATCAGGGACTAATAAAAATTCTTGTAGAACATCAAGTAAAAACTCAGGGAATAATCTAGAGAGAGTTTTTAATCCAAAACTAGCATGAGGAACAGGTCATTGAAGAACAATACAAAACAGAGTTAGAAATCAGGGGCATCATGAATTCACCACTTTATCCTAGAACCAAGTCTAAGAAGCAAAACAACAATGTTATGGATGAAAATGAAACATCCATCATATCCACTCCCAGGAGGCATAGGAGAAAGAGCCCAATAGAAACAAGTAGCAAGGACCAAGAAGTACAAATTTTAGAAACATGTTCTACAAAGAAATAGGTAGAAGATATAATCGAAATATTAGAGAAAGAAGCTCTAGAAAAAAACTCATATTTTGATGATGTGATAGCCACATCATTTGCAAAAGATACATAAGAACTAGAAAAAGAGTTGCATTTGAGCAAAATCAAAGAATTGAGAGATCAGCTGGAAATAAATAAGATCTGGAAAAGCACTTGAAGAAAGAAAATAAAGCATGCAAGAAAAATAATGCAAAGTTAGTAAGGGAGAATGAAAAATTAATTGAAGAGGTAGGCAAACTAAAGAGAAAAAATAATATACTTTGTAAACAAACATTTAAGTGGCTTAAAGACAAGAACATGTGGAAGAAAAAATATGAGAAACAGAAGGTCAAAGCTACTATGTATAAAGGATAATACAACATGGGGATAGATTATCTGTTAGAGGCAACACAACAGGAAGCATCAGAGTCAGGCACAGGATTCACAACAGAGGTAAGGAGATCCAAGAAGAAGAAACAAGCATGAGGACATGCTTGTGAATTAGCAAGGGGGAGATGTTGGCCCTCATTTTTGGTCCAAGTTTGCTTAAAAAAACATACTTAATTCTTATATTTTCCATCCATTTTCCATCACATCTACCTCATTTTGATGTATTTTATGCATATTCAGGTATTTAATTTTAATTTTGCAATTTCTAGAAGTTTTTATGAAAATTGAATTTCAAGTGCAATTTTTGGACAAGATGAGAAATTCCCGTAATAACTATATGGATGTCATATTTGCAAGACACTTGGGCACAAGTTGGATACGTTTATGAAAATCTTGGGAACTAAGAGTGAACTAACTCCAATTGGTTTGGCCAAAACAAGCTAAATTAGGCCCGGTCAAAGCTAGTCAAACAGGACCAGTCATCCAGAAAATCCCTAGGAAATAGCGCAATTTTATGATTTCATAGGATTTTCCATATTTTTAGTGATAGGTTGGATGGATTCGACTTGGATAGATGGATATGGATAGATATAGTTGTTAGAGATACTTTAGATCAATTTGTTTCATGATCTTCTATTTAAGCCAAAACTTTGAAGGCTTATGCATGTAGAATTTTGTATAATTTATGTGGAGACATTTGAATATTTGAAGTTAATTTGAAGAACCTATTCTACTTTCATTTTGCTGTTCAATGTGTGGATGATTGACTGAAGTTGCAGCAGTTGATAACCTCTTCAAGTGTGTAAGGCAAGGGTGGAGGGCCCCCACTCCAAGCTAAGTACACTTCATTGTTTAACTAGTTTGATTTTCATGAACTAGCTGCTTCAGATTTATTTACTTGTTTTGCGTCAGATTTGCTTAATTGAATTGATATGTGATGATTTATGTTTGTTGATGAATATTAGTCTATTTATCATTTTGATATGAAAGGACAACACAATGTTCAAGTTTAACCCTATTTCTATTGAATTAATGAATAAAAACTAGAGTTCATCTTTCTTGTTTTCAAGCAGTTTTATGCAATTCCAGTTTTTTAACAATAGCATAATGATGAATGAATTTGTGATTAGGAGCATCAAGGATCTCCTAAGTTAGGATCCTTCTTCATTGTTTATTTATACATCTTAAGCTGTTGTCAATTAATGGTTTTTTATTTCTATTCATCAAGTAATATTGTAGAAGAATGACACAAATGGATCTCTTAAGTTAAGAGCCACTTCATCTCACATATATTGCAAAGTGAATTAGAAATTATTTAATTAAATTTATATTTGTAATATGCACTTCCTTAATTATTCATATTTTATCTTCTAAGCTTGACTACATCTGATATCCATACATTGTGAACATGCATCCAAATTTTACAAACCTAGATTGATAATGAAATACTTGTGTTAATAAATTAGCTCAACAATCACATACTACTAAAGATTTTCCATCATTACCATGGTTAAGGTAGTTTACCAAGGAGCAAATCAAACACTGGAACAATACTATTATGTAGCTCCAAGAAGACCATGGGAGACTCATCAATATGGTATGATGCAAGATCTTAATTCATGTTATGCACAACAATCACAAAGTAATTGGCGGACACCCTTGCCTTGGCAACCTTGGCCATCTCAATTTAAACTCAAAACCAATCTTGGCAACAAGGTTGGCAAGGGCCTTATAGAGGAAATCCACGATATCCTTAATCTTTTCTTCACTATCCTCAATACCAATATCAATGTTATCCATACCATTCACCTTCACCACAACATTAATTTCACCATCAATCGACCTCAATCCAACCTTTCTCATTACCAACCACACAAACACCCGAAAGATCCATTCCCGCCCCACTACTTGCACAACCATTTTGAATCCCCAACAGTAAAACACCTCAATCCACTTAAAATTTTGAGGCATTGCAAAATGATTCACCAGCTACCATTGAAGAACAACAACCAGAAGAAGAAGATTCAAATAAGGTCCAAGAATCATGGATGCCCATTAAAAAAGAGTAGTTGTTGGAACCTGAGTTTGAAAATTTTATTGCATGCCTATCACTAGATTCTATGAAGGGGAATGACATCTCTAAAGACTTGCATGGCATGATAGCAAGAAGCCAAGGAAGACAATATTACATTGAATCTTGGTTCAAGACAGTCATCAGATCCCAATGTTCAATTATTCAATATTTTCCGACATAATCTCAATCAAGGCAGTTAGTCTCTCATATACTGGTACATATCAAAGAGTATATTTCAAACCTACATATGAGTTTATCTATCATCTTGTTACACACATGGTTCCATTGGAAGTATTCATATGCTTGAACAAGATTTATTTTTCAAGTAGAGTAGGATATATAAAAAATAAAAATAAAAATAAAAAAAGTAAAGAGAAAAATAAGTCTTATTGTGCAAACCAGCTTGCTAGCACAATTGGACATGAGACTTGCTTGAAAACCAGGCAACTGGCAAGAAAAGTTCACAATAAGTTATGCAATTTTATGATTGTTTCAATCTTTTATTATTGTTCTTCAAATCATTTTTGGTTCTATGCTCAAGTTTCTTGATGTGGGATTCATTAAGGCCCACCTTCAAACAGATCTTGTCCCATCGACCTCAACACCTTATATGAGATCAAGATCATAGATTATTTGGAGTGCCTTGGAACTTGCATACATCAATGGAAAGCCTCCTCGTTGACAACAATGGGAATACAACAATATCTCTTGATTGTCAGATCTTGCAGGCGACTCAACTTCAACACATTCATTCATCCCTATCAAGATGCACTCAGGTACCTTAACACTCATTTACGTTATCAATGAGTTGTCTCACATTGGTTAACGATTTTCATCAGTGATCGGTAATCCAATGATTCCTTTCCATGCTCTACTTTGGCACATCCATTCACATGGTAAGAATTGTACCATGAATTTTAGTTTTGATGAAGACTAATGGTTTTATGGAATCAACTACAACTTGCAGCAGTACATTTTATTGGTTTCTTGTAGCAGCATGTTCATCTTATTTTTCAACAACAGCATGATGGCACCATTACAACTCTTTTTCGTTAATTTCATTTTCAAAGAAAATTAATAAAATTGGGCCTATTTTAGTTGATATGCATTATGTTTCATGGTTTCTACTTTGGCATGCAGTACACAATCCAAATCAACAATTCAAACTTGGAGAAAACAAATTTATGCAAAAATTGACATTTCCTGCAACAACGATGGAAAATTGCAATTTCTGCAACTATTGCTGCAGCATCCTGCTTTTTTGCTATAACATCTTATTCGAGAGGCAATTTTGGCACAAATATTGCAATAGATTGGAGTAGAAATAAAAAATTATGAGCTTCTTGGTTTTCTTAGAATATGGTAAATTGAGTAAGACGCAGACAAAATTCCAAAAAAGTGCAATTTTCGAGGACTTTTCGGCGGGTTTTTAAGGTGCATTTTCATTTTTCACCATTGCGGACAAATTAGGCCAGATTTAGGTTTTTTTGCACAATAACATCTTTTCTTCATCAAAATGGGATTATGAAGGCACGAGGGGGTAAAAAAGGGTAAAAATACACCATTTCCCTTTTGAAATACTTAATTTGGCCTTAAAATGAGTTCGTGGCATATGTTTTTGTACAACATTGGATGGCATGAAAAGTCATTTTCAGAATTTTCAAAAGCCCAAGATTCAAGAATATATTTGTCGAAAGAATGGTTTTATTCCAACATCTACAACTCCTACTTCAACATTTCAAGTTCTTCAAAAGGTAAACTTGAGGTAAAAACTTACATAAGAATTTTTTTAATTTATTAAAAATTTAGAAAAATGTGAAAAATAATCACTTCAATTACCATTCATGCAATCCATCTTCTCCATCATTGACCTAGCCCTCATCAACCTTTTTCATCATTGAATTAACCACTCAACCATATTTTCATTCATTGATCTATCCCTCATACCAAATTCATACCCTATCCATAAGCCTTATCACCAAGAAATAGTGTGCAGTATATTCAAAAATCATCATGCAAATATCCTGAGTATGAAAGTTTGGCATGCTAGTGATCCATAGTAGAAGTCATCATGAATGTCTTGCAGTCCTTGAGTTTGAAATCTGATATCAATCTACTAGCTTTTGGAAATTTGAATATGATGTGCTCAAGAACTAGGTTCAAGTCATAATTTGAGAGGTTTGGAGCAAAAGCTAATTGATGATATGTGTTTGTGAAAGAATGAAGGCAATGGTTGGTGGCCATCACTTTTGTGACATATCTTATGCAATATATCTCAATGCATATCATTATGACACTTTGATCCTACCTTCCTAGATTATATGTCGAAGACAACAAAGGTGAATGAAAGTTGCTATGTTTTCATTCCTCTACTAGGAAAAATATGGAATTAGTTAAGGCATGTACAATAATTTCAACTCACAAATATTTTAATAGCAAAAAGGGATCCTCAAAGTGCTTTAGGGTCTACACAACAATATGTCAGTAAAATGAAGTATCATAGAGAGAGATAAAAACAAAAGCGAGTTCAATCCTAAAGATCAAAGATAATGATTTTGTGGTCTACACATTCATATCAATTGTTGCACATCTTTTTTTCTTCTATGAGTATGATATCACACGGGTACTACCTTGCAAGAATATACACAACAAACAAGAACTAGAGTTGAGCACAAGGTAAAAAAATAATTTGGCAGCAGGTTCTTTTCATATCACAAAGCAAATGCAATAGGAGTTTAACAACAACACAAAATGATTTCTTTTCTTTAGATATTCAACACATATTCATCAAGGCTCATGCAGAGTACATCGATACCCTATTTCAACATGCATAAAGAAGGATTTTAGGCACACCTCCAAAAGTATGGTGATAAACACTATTCACGTTGAAAATAATTGAGTTAAGCCTTAGATGTGGTAAGTTATTACTCATTTTTACTAATGAAAATCAGTTTGAGTCTGCTTCATAATTTCTCTTAAGTGGACATTTGCCAAAATGTTATGGTTCCCCTTCTTCATATTTTTCACTTTCCTCTACTTCACCTACTTTGGGATGATGTATTACCACATTTCTTCAATCATTTCATCAACCTTTTATTCCTCTTTGAATCTCTTCTATGGGTTCATATTGGTTGAAAAATCATGTACGGTGCATATGGTTTTACTGGTTCAACTCCATTTATTGGACACTTTATGGTCTAATTGCAACACAATTGGGTGACGTGGATTCTAAGATGAATACAATAGAAAGAAAAATACAAATATAGTATATTTTGGGAGAAGCTACTTCTTGGGAGTTGTATTTTACATGGTGTGCATTCCATTATATATAATATATATATTTTATTATATATCTCTCTCTCTCTCTCTCTCCTCTCTCTCTCTCTCTATATTATATAATATTATATATAATATTATATATATATATAATCTATCTCTCTCTCTCTCTCTCTCTCTCTTCTTATATATTTATATTATCATTGATGTTTCATTTTCATTGAAACATTCACTTTCAAAAGTTAGGCATCAAAGAAAGGGGTGCTAGAAATTAGGTCTATTCCATGGAGATGAGGCTTGGTGTGGACTTCAGTAAAGTGTTTCATTCTCTCATGATGTTAGCAAGGAGAAATGACAGGTGATATAAGAAGAAATTCATTGATAAGATTAACCAACATCTTTTCAGGCATCACTCTCCAAGAATGAAATAGGACAACCTTGTGTGGATAAAGAAAATAAGTATATGAGTCCATTTTTGGGACTCAATTTGCATGAGGACATGCAAAAGTATCAATGCGGGGGAGATGTTGAGTCACTGATTTGTCATCATTTTCACTTATCTTTGTCATTCATTAAGCCATTACTTCCAATAATCCATTGCACCATTTCACTCACTTTCCACCATTTTCACCATAATTTTTCATGATGTATCTCTATATGTCTAAGTGGTTAATTAACATTGTTTTCCTTTATTTTTAGTAGATTAAAGAAGAATTTTGCATGGTTTTAACTAATAACAGTTTAACAAGTTTAAGTTTATGTGGCTTTGTCAAGTTTCCGTAGCTACCTCCATGGTTGAGGTAGTAGCACCACTCTAGAAGGAAACACGACACATGGAAATTGTTTCTAAAGGTTCCAATATGGATTTCTATTGGTCAAATACCACCTAGCTCGCACATGTGGAACTCCAACATCAAATCAAGGGAAAAGCGAAGCAGTTTTAACCAGTCAATTTCAAACACGTTTTTGAGCAAATGAAAGCGAATTTTGAAAAACAAAAACATGGGTTTTGTTCAACACAGGCCCAATTACGTTCTTTGAAAGAATTTTTCTCAATTTCGTTACCATTTGAGAGATATTTGAAGATCTTTGGAGCCTTATTTTGCAAATTACGTAGATATACGGTTTTAACATAGTTACCGATCAAACGAGAAAATGAACTAGTACCCTTTTTTTTTGAGGTAGCAAAAAATCACCCGATTTTGAAAAGTGGTGATGCCAGAATACACCTTTTTTTAAGCATATTTTTGGCACTTCAAATTTTCTTACGTATCATGTATGAACATTTTTTTAGATATTAGTGATTTTCATGCTGATTTTGAAAAGTGTTGATGCAACATCAACCCCTTTTTTTAGAGGGTTGATTTTTGACACTTTAAATTTTCTAATGCCTTCTCCTTCCTGTAAGATTTTTTTTTTTAAGTGTATTTTTTGTGTTTGTGTATTTTCATTTTTCTTTTCAATTTTGTTTGTAATGAAATCTTAATTTTTCGCGTAGTTAAAAAAATAAAAAAAATTGTCAATATTTTTAATTAATATTTCAATGGACATCAAATAATTGTCACTTAACACAATAATAATAAACATTTGACAAAAAAACACATTCTATATAAATATAATGAAAAAAAATACATATTTTAATTTTTTTGTAAAATACATTGTCAAATAAACAATTTTTATGGGAAAATCCTAACAAAAAAACTTAAAAAAATAGCATTTTCTTATGAATTTTATGTTAAAAAATTATAGTAATCACAGGTTTTTTTACAAAAAAAAAGATTCACATAAAAATTAAAGTGAAAATCAGATAATACAAATATTGAACATATAACAACAAGAATCAAATGTTCATTCTTCTCATAAAATCTCATAGTGAAAACATTACAAGTAAAGATCTCTCAAAATTGAGTTTGATTTGCAATCATAACTTAAATGTCATCAAGAATATCATAAAATCCAAGTTCATCGTCTTCTTTAGCTTCATTATTTTCTCCTTCCACAATCTTTCCTACTTGAGTTTCCTCATTCTTCTCTTTTAATGGATCTTTCATGTCTGCAAATCTCCCAAAGTGTCATTTTCCAATCATTCCATATAATGGTGGTTGAGGTTCCTTTTCCTTTTTGCCATGCATGATTAATTAAAATCTCCTTTCCTCAAACCAACTTCTTGCATTGCATCTGGAAGAAATTGAAGATCATTATTTCTTTCTTGAATAAAATTGCGTTGTAGTGGGTCTCTTTCAATCACAATGCAATTTATTCCTTTTTGTAGGAAACATGCTAGTGTTCTACCTAATCATCAAGCATAAAAACAATAAGTAAGTAAATTAATATAAATACATAAAAACAAAAAACAAAATATTAAAATTCAATTTTATATAATAAAACTTATCTGAACCTGAAAATAAATCCAAAACCCAATCTCCTTCACTTGAACATAAATTTATAAAATAGTTAATCAATGTTTGTGGTTTTGATAAATGTTAACTATCTCTCCTTTTGCATCTTTATCCTAATATGTTAACTTTTTTACGACAACATCATGAACCAGTACTTGGCTATGACTCTTTCCATATACTTAGTTAAGAAGAATGGACTTATAACTATCATCTTTTTCCCAACATTCAACATGGATGAACTCACAACCACTTGTAATTGGCTGATCTCTGGAAGAAATAAGATTTGAATTTTGCTTCTAACATGACATAGTAAAAGTTCAATCCACTTCTACATAAAAAAATTACATTAATCAAACATACAATTTCAATGTCTTACCATGTAAGCTGCATCATTGAGTTTGATTTTCCCTTGAAGCTTGTTAATAACATTGCAAATTGTGTGTATGAATGAAATGTCACAAATATCCAAAGTGGTGATGTTGTGACTTCTTGAAAGCCCGCAACCACTTTATTAAAAGCTTGATAAGTGTAAGGCTCACTATCATATTCAATGCTTGGGAAATTAAGACCATGAGGAATGTCTGCAATAACCAGGGCGTATTCCCTTTTAGGTATGAGTTTTGCAATGTCTTCACAGTCACCTTGTGTTATTTGATATTGGATAGTGTCCAACCCATTCCAAATGAAATGAGTAAGAGTAGGATCAAGTTCAACATTCCTAAGATGCTGCTTTCTCAGCCTTTCCAACTTAATTTTTTCAATGAAACTTTTGAAAGTATTTGGTAGTCCATTCACATCCTTCTTTGACATCTTTAATGAAATAAATAAATATAATTATAAGTAATACAATAAAATAAAAAATTATATGAAAAAATGAATGTAAAAATCAACATGCCTTTTTGAATGCAAGATAAAAATCTTTAAGTGTTGTTGTAAAACTTGATTCTAGGTAGTTGAGTACGACATCATTCCAACTCTCTTCATTCAACATTTTAACCACATATTCTTGTATTTTAATATAAATACTATGACTGAATAAATAAAATAAAAATGGTTGATATAGTGATATGTATAACAAATAATACCAACAACAATATGTTATATTTAGAAGAAAATTATAATCCAATAAACAGTAAAAGTAATTAAACAATGAAATCTTGAGCACATTTCCTCCATGACAATTCACCTGACTTCACACGACATAATATTGATTTGATTAGTTTGTCATGTTTCACACCTTGCAATGTTCTCCAAAGTGTGATAGTCATATCATCTGGAAGTTGCTTCATTTCAAGATCAGTGTTATTGTTAGTACATATTATGGGTTTAGACCTTTTAACCTTCTGATTTTTTATGGAAATATTCTCCCACATTTCGAAAGTGTCATCAATCAATTCCCATATCTCCCTTGTTCTAAATGCCATCTGGAAAATGTTATCTATGCATCTGAATAGTTATGAATTTACTTTTCCACCTTTTGATTTGATTCTATCCTTAATTTGATAACCTGTTTCAATACAACATTCATTCCGAAAGCTTAAATTGACCTTGGTCTTATCCCCACCACATTTTTCTAAAATTTCATTATGAATAAATCTGACCCTTTGGACGAAATTCATAGACATTCTATACTCATTATTTGCATTATGATCCCATGTCAATAACTTTGCCTCTGTTTCTATCAAACCAACATAAATGATGTATTTCACTGTTTCAAAAAGATAGTTTCCAAGATATTCCCCGATCAATTGTCTTTTAGCCTCTGTTGAATGGTTGCCTTCAATTACATAATATTTGTAGTCAAAACATTGTATCCTATCAAATGTCTCCTTGTTGGGAACTTGATTTGTATCAACAAGAACCACATAATCCACCACATGTGCATATGGATTGTACCCGAACAATGTTTTCAAATTATGGACATGTAGGTGACGTGCCTTTCTAATTTGATATTGAGATTGTCCTTCATCTGACCTATATAATTGGGTGACATTAAACTCAAATGTTTTGCCACCATTAATTAATTTATTCTTCCTGAAGTGATTCCGAATGACATTTTGTTTTGTTTTCATAATGCCATCCTATAAATCAGCACCTAGTGTTATGATTTCTTTGCTGCCTTTAGAACTTTCGCTTTGTTCTTCACTGTTGCTTATGATTTTAACGGATTCGCCAATTTTTGATTTCTTCTTCTTCCTAGTTAACATATCTTCTTCTATAGAAATAATCTCCTCATCATCAAGTGGAAGAGCAGCATCTATGGGCATTTTTCTTTTCTCCTTTTCAACAACAGTTCTAACCTCCTCCTCACTAATGGAAACATATTTTTGAGCTTCAACTTGAGCTACAACTGCCACATCTTCAAAAGAAACATGTTTACCTTTATTAGATTGACCCACCATATGGATTCTTTATTGATCCCCTACATGTACCATTGCAGTGTCATGGATTGTTGATTTTTGCTTCATTCTCTTTTCTTGTTCTGACTCTATATGAAAATTGTTGATCACATGCATAATATTTGGTTCCATATAATAAATACCCTCCAACATCGTTGAAAGACTCAACAAAATCCTATCAAAGAAAATACAATATGTTAATGATAAATCATTTATAATTTTTTTTAATGATCATTACAATAATACATTACACATAAATATAAATAAACATACTTACAATGTTATTTGAAATGTTGGATGAGATTTCTTCAAACAATGGTGTAGATTCTTCATCTGTGTCATATTTGTTCTTTGAGAGACGATATCTAATCATTTCATGTGACTTGGGCAATTTTGCAAGAACATAAACAATGTTTGAATTCGACCCCAAACATATGTCTCGTACTCTACCTATCAGCTCATACAGTTCACCCATGTAAATCATACCACAATATCGATAAAGATGTGTACTATCATAAGATTCAACATCTTTAACATGCCATGTAAAATTTGTTTTATTTATTTCTCGTGATTCATCCATTCAGAAATAATCTTTGGTGCACTTGATGGGCCAGTTGGTCAAATTTTACGTTGTTTATCAGTTTCGGTATGTTCGACAGTTTTCAAAGCGTGCCCACCTGCAACTTTAGATGATAGAATCGTTGTCTTTGTTCTAGACATATTCACAAAGACCTTCCTTAATGCCATCTTCCTTAAAATCATATATTAGATTATAATATATATATATATATATAATATATAATTATATATATATAATATATATATCCAAACATATTTATTACTTAAAAATTTTAAAATAAAAAATAAAAAATGATCTATAATTGTTATTTAAATTTAAAAACAAGTTAAATATATGTAAAAATTTTTAAAAAATGTTATAAAATAAAAACTTTATATCTACAAATTTAAAAGAAATTATATAACAAATTTTATTTATTATTTTTGAAATTATAATTTTTTAAATTATATATATATTATATATACTATATATAATTATATTAAATAATGTTTATCTACTTTTTATAAAAATATTAATATATATAAATTTAAATTATTAATCAACAAAGTATAAGTGTGTATATATATATTTATATATTAATTAAAAAAAAAATATTAATATATATTAAATTTTCATATTATAAAATCAATCAATTGTATATTAAAAAAAATTAAAAAATATTATTATATAATAATTTTATATTATTAAATTAACCAAACTATTATATAATTTTTTTTAAAGGGAAAATTAGATATCTCAATTTTTTAATTATTAAATCAACAATTATATATATAGCCAGACATAGGAAGACCTCTATCATATCTTATCTAGTATAGCCAACA